>JAOUZG010030537.1:901303-925753 GCA_026289955.1 Argiope argentata | reverse complement strand
TCACACACACACACACACACACACACACACACACACACACACACATCGTGCTTTATTATAAGTAAAGATATAGGAGGATTTATGTACATCGTGGTTATATGCAATATACCTTATATGAGACCTTAATATAGTCAATTTACTTTTACATATCGATGCAATTTTAGCACGTTTATTATTTATTTCAGGTTGTTACTTTTTGTTTTATTAATTTTGTGAAAATATATTTGATTGTCGAACATGTATATGTTTTTTTTAAATTTATTTTATGAACTTTTTGTAAATATATTCGAATGCCATTATCAATACATTTGTATATTACATTATTGAATTAGAGTTTTAATTTTATAAATATTTAATACCTATATAATTAACTTAATCAATTTTGCTTTATAAACTGCTAATATTGTAACTTTTTTTCATAGATTTGTTTTTTTTTCCTTGTAAATTTATTTATTTCGCAAATAGAAAATTATAGTTTTTAAAACGAGTTAATTGCAATCTCCGTTTGGCTCAAACAGCTAGGGTTAGTTAGAAAACGCCACTAATAGTCTATATATTAATTACCATATTAGTGCTCAAAACTACCAGTTTAATCGTAGATCAACAGCTAATTAATGAATGTTAATAGATAAGCATGTCATTACAATTTAAAAAATTCTTTAGCCTCTACAAGTGACAGTCGAAATGACCTGAAGCAAATATGTTGAACGCTTCGTTATTTAACACTTTTATTCTCAATAGACTGGATTTTTTAAAAAAAATCTAATTTTGTAATATTATTTTAGTAAATATAACTAAAAGAATGGCAATTGAAGGAAAATTTAGAATTTGTAATTTTTTTAGGAATACACCGATAGACTATAAAAGAATATATTTTTATTCATTTCATCTAAAAAGTTTCCTAAATTTTCATATATCGATACATAATTGTTTAGGTATTAACTATTTGACCTCGATTAGGTTATATATATTATTGATTTCCTATATATTACTGATTGTCGATTAATGATGCATCATCACCATGGACCGAAGTCCTAAGATGTTTCATCCGCTATTTTTTAATCTAATAACACTCATCTACATAGACTTCTCATCTGCCTTCAGCTCTGATTTAGTTTCATCTTATATGTATTGGTCAAGACTTAATTATTAACAGAAACAGACAATAGAAGATAATATCAGTTTTCCTAATGCCAAAAAGATAGTGTCATCTTTTCTATTTTTTTTAACTCCACATTTAAGGAAGTTTAGTTCTATCAAAATTATCTTCATATTAAAAGATTTTTGAAAAAATTTGCGATATTTTTTTATAAATAATATATTTAAAATGGAAATATTTAATAAAAGATATTAAGAAGAACTATGTTTTTTCTAAGACAGAAAAATGATTATTTTCTAAATTCTTTATTTCCCTGAAAAAATATACACACAATTAACTTCTTGCTATTTCGAATTAGCCACCGAGCCGACGATAGAGATACCCGAAGATCTCACCAAGTGGTCGTCGGCCAAGAAAATACTGCCCGTGCTGCCGAACAAATTCCGAACGTCCAGCCAGTTGCTCGGAGAGGAGTCGGACGACAGTCACGACACGCCCACGAAGAAGCAAGGTGAGGACTATGGTTGTTTTTTAATCTGTATGTGAAAACGATATCTTAAAATCGTAAAAAGGTTAATTTAACTATATTTTTACATTTCTATGAAGTTCTAGGCGACTCTCTGTGAACGCGATATTTCAAAAACAAGATAAAGTTAACATTTTTAGACTTCTATGAAGTGTTAGGCTACTCTCTATGGATATGATGTTTTTAAATCAAAAAAGGCAAGTTTTAAACAAGTTGTTAGATTCCTGTGAAATGTGGGGCGAAATGCATTGACAGGAAACTTTTCTCTTAGTTCTTTTTAATGAAAACATGATTTATAAACGCTACAGTATTGATAAGTGAATTCTAACATATAGTTTTATCACTAGATTTGTTGTTGTTGTTATTAATGGCACTTGCTGATGACCGTCATGCGATTTTAAACCAAATGAGCGTCTCTAGTTTTTGAAGTAGCGCCAACTAGGCCCAAGAGTACGTCTTAACTACACACTACTAGTACTCACTTGCACAGTCCCTTTTTACAGAGGAGGGCACATTAACACATTTCACAGACAATACACAAAAGAACAACCTACCCCGAACCGGGATTCAATCCCGGGACGCCCAGATCTTGAGGAAAACACTCTACATCTGCGACAGACACTAGATTTGTAGAATGCATCATATTGAAATAAAATCCTGTAAAGAGTTGACTATTCTTGTATCGATCTACCATTTCTTGTACCTATCAAGTTACGTTAATGAAAGCTTGACACCAAAATTGTAGAGTTACATAAAATTTAAAATTAGAAAGCAGAGATACAAAATAAAACTCTATTTTCGTTCCCACTACTAAGTTTATCACTAGATTTGTAGATTGTACTGGATTTTAAGTCAAACCTCTAAAGAATTGACTATTCTTGTATAGATATTCTTAAAAGCATCAAATAACGTAAATGAAGACTTGAAGCCAAAATTCCAGACCAGCATAACATTTCCCCGGCATTAGGTTTGAAATAAGGGATACAAAATGGAACTTGATTTTCTTTATTGCTCTACGAAATTGAACCGATATATGAGAGAAAGTTAAGAGATAAAGCTTACTTTTTAATCTTAGCTCACTTATTCTGAAGACGTTTCGCCAATAGAAACAATTAAAAATTATTAATTATGTCCTTTAAAAGTTTCAATCCATTTTTAATTTTCTGTATAACGGGTGCTTTGCTTCCTTGTATATTGACTTCTGGGTAAAATAGATTGCTTTAAAACAAATTAAGATGCCTGAAAAAGTTATTACAATGTAAATTTTACTACAAACAGAAAGCTGGACACATTACATCCATCGATTCAGAAAATATTATGTCAGCCTCAGTTATCGCAAATAAATTGGGACCGAAAACAAAATTATGGAAGCAATTTTGTGTATTTAGAAACTGATAATTATTCCTTGCCTATCGCATTTAGAGAACAGCTGGTTCGTTGATGATATTGGTGCATTTGATTCCAATAAAACATTTTAGAAATAACTTCATTTGAAATATCGTCAAATTTTCAGACATTAAATATGTTAATTATTAAAGCATTAACGAAACAACTCACAAATCGAGACTAAGATCTTACCATTGTGGAGATTGAAGGTCACGGTACGAATCCACGACGGTAGGGTTTGTAGCTCAGTAACATAACCACAATACAAAATCATGCTTGCTTATCGTAGATATTATCTGGCTTATGAAGCTAGCTTCACAATACTTCTCCGCCAGTGAATTGGTGGAAATACTAACGATTTTAAAGCGCCAAGCGTTATGGTGAGCGTGTGAGTGAGTTGTTAAGCGATTGTGTCAAGCGAGTCTGACTGCTTTTGCTGCTAATAGATGGCGTCACAACATCTGTACGATGTTGCGCAGTCAAGTTCACCGATTTGGAGATTTAATGTCACGATACGAACTCGCGACGGTAGGGTTTGTAGCCAAGTAACATAACCCCAATACAAAAGTATGCTTATATATCGTAGATGTTATCTAGCTAATGAAGCTAGCGCTACATCATCACGGATGGGTTCGAGTTTTATACATATATAGAATGTTCTAGAACAATCCAATTTGAATATTTAAGAAGGGTCTACTGCTTTCTATATCTTAGATAACAATAAATAAAATAATTCCAATCTTTCGATAATACATAGGAGCCGAGTTTCGAAACACGAACTAACCAATCTTAAGCGTGGTGCTCTGCCTATTGAGCCAAGGCGATTCTATATACCTATATATATCTTTATACCTATATACCTATGTAGGATATATCTATATACCTATAAATCTGGTCGAAATTTAAAATTATGACAATTTTGAACCATCCTTTCAATAAAGGTTTACAGCAATGATTTTGAATTCCATTGATTTCTGTTATTTTCAGGAAAACGTTCACACATTGGAGACCCGTCAGAGGATAAATTCGAGGGGCCCGAAGACAAAAAGGCACTTAAAGACGATCACTACAAGGATAAGTAAGTGCTATAATTTCACTTCTATTAGAAAAGTTTATTCATTCGTCAATAATTTATCTTTTCATTATTCTTTATTGTATTTTGTCTTCGTATTTTATTTTCTGCATAGATTGGAAAATCGTAATATTTTAATTCTTTATATCTTAAAAGTACATTAAAGTAACCCCTTAATTGAGCATTTATTTTCATGATATTACCACGAAAATGTAGTAATGAAACAATATATTAAAATTCAAAATATTTGTTAAAATTTAAGTTTTTATTACAAATATTTTTACTTGGGCATGTCATGAAGCATAAGTAAGATAAATGGAGCTGTTAATATCATAAAACCAGTTAGATAATTTAAGATTTAAAAAATTGTCGACATCGTAATGAATGGGATTTCCAATACTCTCCAAGTAAAGCTAAATAGCAAAGATATTTCACAAATATCTTAAGCGTGGTGCTCTGCCTATTGAATTGTATAAATATTAGAAAATATATTGAAAACCTTTGTGCATTTATAAACTAAGTACATAATTAAAATTACAATAAATTAGACTACGAAAGGTATATACATTGATTTTATTAATACATCATATTTTGAAAACTAGTTTGCCCCCATCATCTTACGCTGTATGTACAATATTTCACTCTGCATTTGTTTTGACTTTTTCTCAACCACTTCTTACAAAAGTCAGTACTTGTCTGTGAATATTCTCTCAAAAAAAGGACATCTCAGATATGTGGATGAGAAGCTTCCGACATGGTGGTTGGTTCTCGTTATTCTGGTGGGTATAAAAATGGTGAGGGGTTGATTACCTCTTATTAAAGAAGGGAAGTGCTCCTTCAGGAAGGATTGTACTGTGTCCAGTGAGGGGCATTAGAACTCAACCATTGTTTTCACTTATACTGCTGCAATATCTGGTCATTCATATTTATTCGAATACTTCAGTACAGGTTGGAGCAATCAACTACGATTTTTTATGATTATTACATATAATTTAAAGTCAGTTGAATCAATTCATGTGGTTTCATAGTCACATAAGTGCAGTAAAATCTAAATAATAATCATCATAATTAACATCAAAATGAACATTGTCATAGATAGTAGAGTAACATGTATTGTGAGAATAACAAGGGTCTCCAAAATTGAAATGGCAATAGAAGTGCATTAAGTGAGCATGAAGTGAGTAAATTATGATCATTTTCTTATTGCAGGCTACATCGTCGGCCCTCTCCCATGTCCACGGAATCTCACAAGTCTTCGTCGGAGGGGGAAGACCGAAGGTGGATTCGAAGAGGAGGGATCACAGGAAACGGGGATCTACCGCTCATCACCATTAGCCAAGCATCCGAAGGAAAGGGTAAGAGACGTGTTTGTTTATAACAGTCTTTTCTATTACCTAATCATTTAAAATGTGTTAGTTTTCCGAGGACTATTTGTAAAATATGTTCTATTTGTGATAATGTCAAATTTCTGCAGAATTTATATTATGAAAGGTAAAAAAATTATAGTAATTCGTATTTTTTGCCATATTTATCACTGAAACCTTAAAGCTGAAACTTTTGTCATGACATATTACAAGATTTGAGATACCGCTTTTTAAAAAAATTCAAGCTATCCTAGATACTCAGTACATATTCAATATTGAAGCTATTTCAATTACCTGAATAAATGGTAGTTTCTCTATGTTAAATTTTAGTATTAATTTAGACGTTCAAAAATATTTAAAGAAATTAAAATTTCTTGGGTGTGCTGAAAATTCCGCAGGCAGGCAAACATTGTCATGAGTCAAAACCACACAGGAACTAATCAAAAATTGAGCTGGTGACAAAAGTGAGATAGAAAATTCAGTGATTGGAGTAAAAGGCACCGTTGGCACAGAGAAAGATGAAATTTTAAAAATAAATATTTTTTTAAGTCTTGAAAATATAATTTATTAACTATACACTTTTCAGTCTAAACCACATAATTGTTTTATTATTGTGAAAGATGAAATAACGAAGGAAGTTTTATAAACGTTTAAAGTACCGTCCTACAATTCAAGATCTGGATTAAGAGTCACAATTTTAGAAGAACTAAGCTTCATTTTTGATGGTATAAAAATAACATGCTTATATTGCCAAAAATATAGTTTGAAGAGATCAGTTGCAATTTAAAGTTCTGGATGGTCAAGTTCTATTATTTTATACAATATGACCTTTTAATAATGTCCTAGTACAGATTAACAAAATATAATAGTCAATTAACTAACAAAATTCGCGTTGCCATACATTATTTTGTAATTTGCTGTATATGTTTGTAGCATCTAAAATTTATTTTCAGCCAATTTATAATGTAATTGTATCCTTATTCTTTTACTAATATATTTAAAATTCTAATTAAATATTTATTTTCCTTTATTAATTAATATTTTCTCATAATACTGCATAAATTCTAAAATCTAGTGCAATGGTCATTCAGCAAATGTACTTAATTCGCAATGAATGTCTTAAAATCGTTCGTTTCAACAAATGAAAAAGATTCAGCTTTATATATACTTATTTACCTTCTTCTAATAAATTAAATTTCTGGTCCTTTTCGTTTCATAGATTCCATGTCTAGCTTGAATTCTTCGGAGGAGGGAACTCCTCCATCGAGCGCCACGTCTTTTCGACGTCCGGGCCTCATCCCGTCCGTCAGTGAACAGGAGGAAGACGAGTACGTAGAAGAAGACGAGGAGCTGAGCATCGAGATCCAAGACCACACCCACTTCGAGCCCATCAGGGACGCCCAAGAGAACGGGGAACAGGAAGAGGTGTCCATTGCCCCTGAGACCATGGACACCCCCGTGAAAGACACGGCGACGATTAAGTCCCTTACTGGTAATGATATGTCATTGATTTTTTATTGCAGTTGACGGTAAAATGATGTTTACATGGATTATGAATAAAAGCATGTCATTAAATGGATTTAACGATTCAGCTTTAATCCATTTAATGCCATGCTTTTACAAATGACATGCACCATTCTCAAACATTAACAATTTTTGAGAAAGGTTTCTTTCTATATTTTTGTTACTCAACCACAAAAGTGAATTCACTTTGCATATTTTTCCTAATGTGTAAGATCTGTAAAATAATGTGTTTCGAGAAAAATTGTCCTTATAAAGTGCCATTGTGAAATGTTAGAAAAGAAATTATGAATTAATTGGTGTAGGAAATATTTTTCCATTAATTTTTTATGTTGAAAGCCTAAGAAACTATCATGATTATTTTCAGTTTTCCTAGTGATTTTATTTAAAATAGCTATTATGCCTTATTTCACGAGTCCAATAGCAAAGAAAATTAACACACATCCGGAAAGACTGATTATTCTGTATTTTTAGAAAGAGATACTAAAGAAATATTTGAGTTCTGCTTCATATTTTTACTCATGTTTTTGACGACTTTCCAGGCTTTAGACCTTTTTTAATTTGAAAAATAAATTTTTGGAAATGTTCATCTGTCGGTTACTGACAAAGATAACTAAAAAATTCTTTGAGTTTTACAGACGAAATTTGATATAAGCTATTTAAATCAAATTTGTAGACTTCGATCAGAGTTTCAACGAAATCCTTTTTGAGGAAGTCTGTTGTTGCTGTCATGTTCAATGATGAGCGAAGTGCAAATAGTTTAGATCCCACCAAAAGTCTTAGTGACAAGATTCGCTAGTTCTGGAGCCTGGTGACTATGGTGGATTTCATTTAGTGATGCTCCAAGTTGGAGGAGGTACCAGATAATGGGCTGTCAGTTAAAACCATTATCTGGGGTTATTTGTGTTTGAGGATAGTACTTGCAGATGGGGTATGATTTTATATTAGCTCATGATATCTCTCCTTGAAATGTCCAGTGCGTAGCATAATAATTGTAGAGGACAGATATCTTGACAGTCTAGATCAGGGATTTTTGCTTTGCTGAAAAGCTGATTGTACATTCTCAGTCGGGCAACAACATTCGCGTCTGTACAGGTGGTTGTCAGAGATTGATATTAGTCACGTGCTTCCTTTGCAAGGGCATCTGCACACTCATTCTCCTCAATTCCCCCCATGAGCAGAGATCCACTGGAGAGTGCAAGGTATGTTTAGTGAAAGGAGAAGAATATTAATTTCTTGCGTCGGTTTTGTCTCACCCTTACTTATGGCGTTTAGTGCTGATTTTGAGTCTGAGGAAATTGTAATTTCTTCTATTGAGTCGTTCGGAGTGTAAGAGCCTCTTTAATAGCAATTCGTTCACTAGCGAAGTTTGAAGCAATTTAACCAGTGGGTATTTTGAGCTTGACGATGTTTCCTGAAAGATGAGTGATGGAGATGCCTGCACTTCCTCTATTACGGTCAATATCATATAAACCATCCTTGTAGATAATTATTCAGTTTTCTTTGGCGAGTGGGCGAATAATATCTTCAATTTTCTGTAACAAGACTCGAGTTCATTTTTTCTTAGAAAAGGTTCCAGTGGGCTAGTATTGATTTTGGTATTTACAGAGGACCTGATAGGAAGTCCTTCTGACTGTTTTTTCGAATATTGTGTAACACCATAACGACAAACTGGAAAAAGCTATGTAGATAAAATTCTGTTCTAGACATTATATAATATCTGTAGCTTAGTAATAGCTCAAATTTGGAGCCAAATCCCATAAGTGGTAGATCGTTTAACGATTTGTACTTTCAGAAACATGTAAATGCAATCATTCAAAAACGCAATAACTTAAATATATCAAATTTGGTATCTGATTTTGGGATTGCAAGTTCAAATTCTATTGCAGGAATAACCATCAATTGCATTGCAGGAATTAACCATCAAATGATTCGCTAGGGATGACTCGATGGATTAAATAAAACTGATACATTCAAGCTAATTTAAATGCAAGCATTTAAAATTATAAGATTAATATTTCATAAATAATAAGCCCCGCCTTGCGTTCTTAGAATAATATATTTATTGCAAGAAATGCTTGAAGAAACTACTCCCACTGGTTATTCAAAAAGCTATCTTTAATTGTCCAAAAGCATTTTTCGACAAAAAGAGAAAAAAAAATGTTGGAAATTCCAGGTACCGGGGGAATTTGGTTCATTTAGAATATTTTGAAAATAGGCAAACTAATAATTTCCATAATATACTTTATTTCTTTCATCAGCTTTCCCCATTGTTATTTACACAGTATTTTAATAAGCATATGCTTGATAGTTAATAGAAATGTATTTTATTTATAAAAAAAGTCAAATATATTCCTTTACCAACTGTTTTCCCTTTATCTCTCTTCCAGGTTGCGGAGCCCCCAAATTCCGCAACATCGATGAATCGTCGTCCACAGATCGCGACACCGATGACTACTGCAACAAGCCCACCCTTCCGATCGCAGAAGTGAAGCGACGCTCCAGTCGTCAACCCTCCCTGCAGAGGACGAAGGCCGTTAAAGGCAGCGACAGTTTAGGGAGCAACGACTCCAATACGCTTAGACCTCCTTCGCCTGAGGGAGATGTCAAGTAAGTCGGCTTTACCTCAAATGAAATGAATTAAGTCGATATATGAATATCATTACATTGTGACATTGAATAACTGCAGTTAATGAGTTTCAGATTACATGACAGTTACAGTTAGATTGAGAAAGTTTAAAAACTTCTTCTAACTCAAAACAAAACAAGCTGGTCTTTCTTAGCTCTTAAATCTTCGATAACATGTTGTAAAAATTGAAATCTGCTTTCTCAAATTCCATGCTAAAGCTTTATTTGTCTTAATTAATTTAATTATTATTTACTTTAATTATTTAAAGCTTTGTTTGTCTTAATTAATTTTAGTCATTAACCAATTTAAAATGGTTCGAAACAATAATGTGACTATCAGAATACACATGCGTCGATATAGTGAGAATCGGGTACATGGCAGAAATTTGTGCCAAGTTGTAATTTTTTGTTGATGATAAGTCATTAAATGTGACAAACATCTTTACCATTTTCTAATAAACCCAAAAGTTAAAAATTGATACCCAAGAAGCGATAAATCATCAATATTTCAGCTCGTCTTTTTTGTGTTTTTAAAAAACTCAAACCAATACAACATCATGTTCTCACACGATAAAAACATTTTAACAACAAAACAAAATGTAATAACGTTGCCATTAACTTAAACTTTTGAATTATAAATTAAATTTTTATTTTTAAATGATTTTTTTGAAGATAAATCACCAAACGGGACAACTTTTTGTATTATTTTCTAATAACTCTAAAAGCGAAAAATGGATGCCTCAAAAGTTATAAATTGTCTATTGGTTGTTCAAGCATTTTAAGGCTTCAAAACCCTCAAACCAAAACAATATCATGTCACATGATAATAATATCTTATAATTTTTTTAAAAAATCAGTTGCATCAATATTGATGTTATACTGTTGACTCGATTTTAATTGTATCCATGTTTGAATGCTGCCTCTATTTTATGTTTTATGTAAAACTCAAAATTGCAAATAAACTGTATGAAAGCTGACGCTAAAGAATTAACAGCATTTGTCAAAACATTTTTCTAAGTCCTCCCCCCTTACCAAAAAAAAGAAAGAAATTTAAGAGGTAGAAGCAAAATATTGGAATTAAAAAAAATTGGTGAATATATCTAATTATCTAGTTATCAGCGTGAATTTCGATATGCAAGGATGGATTTTTAAACTTCCTCTATATTGTATATCTTCTGAACATCTTTAGAATTCAACATTGTGCGATTTTGGGATAGATGTTAATTCTCCAAACTTTTGAACTGGAATTAATCTCTACAAGCTGTATTCTTGAATATTTCAAATGATTATCAATAACTCTTATTTAACCAATGCTGCTGTGCGAATATATGTATGTGTTGATCAAAATTATGAAGAAAATTTCTAGATAAATCAACACAATTGGTTAAAGCAGATTTCTAAAATCAAAGCCTTTCTTTCACGTTACGCTTTTTAATATTAATTATATACATTGAATATGTTGGTAATGTAAAATGACACATAAAATTAATAGAAACAAGACTAATTTAAAGCTGTCTTCACAAAAAAATAAACATCGTACTTATTTTATTTTGAATGGATTTTGCAAAAAATTGTAATTTATGATTCAATTAATTTATCCTATTTTCTCCTTAATGAGGGAAAAAAATGGGAAATTATGAGAAAAACCTCATTTTACTTGAAATATCCATCCCTCAAATAATTCTTATATGTTGTAATACAGCGCTTTCTTAGAAACATTACAAATTTATTCAATAACTCTTGCTAAGTTTAAGCTTTAACGATATTCCTTCTTTGAACACAGTCAAATTAACAAATGATTTGTTGCAAAATTGGTTACAAATTTATAATTACGAAATCCATATGAATAATGAAAGGACAGTCATATCTTTTTATCGACAGATATCTACCGAAAGGCAAATATGAAAGAATGCCACCCATTTTTAGTTATTTTTTTTAGTCAATGTATATTCTTTGCTAACATTAGAAAGCTATAATTGATTCATGGTGTTGTGTGAAAAATTAACAGTTCTTATATGTCGATAAATCTTAATCACAAATTAGGGCAATATTTAAACGTAGATTATAGAACCCCAATGGAAGGACATGGGATCCCCTAAGGGAAGAAAAAGTCCTTACTAATGATAACAAACATAAATAAATGAATTCTTTGTTTCATTAAAACAATTTTTTTCAGGTATTATGTAAGAGGTACAGTTCTTGAAGGAGGTTTCTTATAAAGGGATAAAAAGTTATTATTTATCAAAAACAATTTAAAAATTCTATGACAAATTCCTACTAATGGTGATATTTTTTTCTTCTTCCTTTAATAGGAGAGCAAAGATTCAAAGACTAGATACAGACTCTTTATGAAAACTTGTAAGTTTCTTTCATTTATCTTATATTGAAATATTTGTTATTTTCTTCTTTGCAATTTTAGATTAATCCTTAAATGTTTTTATGCAAACTAATTTATAATTAACCGATTTGTGTAATAGTTAAAGTCATTGTATCAAACAGATATTGTTGCATTTTAGCATTTGTAAGGAGATATAAAACCATTCGTAATTTTAATAATTTAACAATTTTTCTGTTAAAGGAACATGAATAAAATGTTTTTCTTTTCTTTTTTTAATTTCATAAAAATAAGATTATGTAGAAACGAAACATTTAATATGTCTAATTCTACATAGAAGATAAGAAGAGAAAGATAACTATTTGCTTTATCTACTATTAAGTATTTTGTTCCAAAAGTTTCAATGATTATTTTATTAAAAAAAAGAAATTCAGATCGAAGCTCTTAATTTACTGCATAATAGCTTCTTTCCTTAAAGACTATACACTTTTTCAGTCACTCATGCAATTACTAACTTCCTTTTACTATATCTTCTTTTGTCTTCCCGCTCACCTTGCTGTACCTTTTACGAATTTGAGAATAGTTGCCCCTTAAGAAATTTAAAAAAAAATGAGAAAAATCACATGGAGGTATATCAGGAAAACAATTTGATTTTTTAGGCACTCGAATGTGATGGTTAACTGATGATTTGGCAGGAGGAGGAATGTATAACATTGCTGCTATGAAATTCTCAACATCCGGTCTACCAAGAATCTGGCTGTTCACTCTCAGGAATCATGCAGACATTTAACTCGGCAATTTTTGCAATTCAATCGATAGTTTTGAAGGGCCGTTTTTCTTTGACAATAGATATTTAATCATCTGTTGTAAAAAAAAATATTCTTTTTCAAAATATGGATGTTATTTACAAAATCTAGTTCATCTCATTATTTAATACTTAATATTTTGAAAAATTTCCAGAAGAGAGTTTTCCTTAGTTTTTTACAAAATTTGTCGACTGAATGCTTTTCGAAATTCGAATCCCCCCTTCAAGACTAGAAGTATGGAGTACCTTCCAAAATATTTTGAACTGAGCGAAACCGGTTCAAATTATTCAATGACGTGAGACCTTTCAAGTGTTTTTTGGTCCATAATAATGTCCACCCTAATTCTTTTATATTTATAAATATTTAAGCAGTTATTTAATTTTAGGATGTAGGAGTGAGTATTTGTTTATCCACAAATTAAAATTAGTATTCTTTATGTCAACTGCGATAAGTACATTTTTTATGTTATAATATATTTATCTTTTTTGTACGTTGGTAATATTTTTGTTTCTTTTTACAGATAAAGCAAAGAAACAAAAAGAATTTCATCACACAACCATGGACCAAATCAAACCGATCTGTCAGTGAAGTTTCTCAATGTTGCATTGAAGAAAACTTTTGAAGAATAAATGCAGAAACAAAAACTCTTTTTTATATGTATATAAGATTACAATTCCAAGAGCTACTCTTAAATATTTACTATTCAATTTCTTTATCTTTGAATCTGTATGTTCGATTCACTTTCAACAAAGAACAAATGCTGCTAAAGCAAGAAATGTTCATTCTAAATTCTTGCAGTTGAAGTAGACTATATCTTTTGGTTAGTTGATGCTATACAAATAGAAAGCGATTTCCTGGATATTTGTAAAAATTTAATCATTAGAAATACACAATGTTTGATGCACATAATTAACCCAAAATTTCTTAGAATTTAATATAAGCTGGCAGTATTTTTGTAATTTTGAATTTTATTTTAAAAGGCTCTGATAAAAGTTATGCTTAAGATATATAGAAACAAGCATATACATATAATAGCCTTTTTTAATGTATTATTAGTTTCAAATTTTATGAGTTTTATGTATAAAAATAAAATTAAAATAAACTTCTAATCAGAATTTTCTTTCCATATAAAGTTCATTATCAAAATGGATATAAATTTGATAATGTTTATTAAAAAGGAGTGATGATACTTTCTCTTCTCCGTGCAGAATACGTTGATCTTTTTCAAAATTTTATTTAAGATTTTATATGCAAATTAAATGAAAAACTAATTAGGCATTACCAAAAAATATGTTTATTGTTCTTAATAAATATATATGATGTTAATAATTATGATAATGTATACGTTTCTATATCAATTGTTAGGTTAAAAATGACCACTTTCCTTGCATATAAAAAATAATTTATTCCAAATATATGAAATGCTCTCTTCCAAAAAATATCGGAAATATTGCAGCAATTTCAAAAATCATGCATGATAGAAATTTATTATAAATATTAGAATTTGAATCATAATAGCTTATAAATAATTGAACTATGAATGAATTTAGAAGAGTTTTACTGTTTGCATTTTAAACTTCCATGAGGATTTCTAAATTTATCATTCAAAAGAATATAAACTGACCAAATAAACATAAAAAGGATCAAATTCCTACCCGCCCGTAATTAAATTCGCATTTTCATAATTTATTCTTAATTAACAATTTTTGTTCAGTCGCTATTTTTTAACATATTAACACCGGTGTGTGTAACAGTTGGCCCATCATTTCATCAGCTAAAACGTGAGATGAAATAAAGGAGAATAAAAAAAATGAAGTATAATTAAATTTTTATTCTTCCTTTTAATATACCATTAGCACAAAAATATCACTAAATTATTTATTAAAAAAATTCTTTTTATTCATTAGAATAAATATTTCTATACATTTTCCCACCGAGTAAAATAAATAATTAATACCTAAATGTATAATTTTTCAAAATTAAATCAATTTATAATTAATCTATTCATTATAATTAATACATATATATAATTATTAATATAATAATGATTGAGTTTTACAATATTATAAAATTATTAACTATTAAGAATGCATAATTAAATATGTTTATTAATAATTCATTATTATTATAAATTTAAATCTACTTTTATTAATCTATTACTAATTTTATAGTTTAAAGTCAATTTTGCCTTAGGAAAAAACCCAAAACTCAAATGAATTAATATATATGCATATAAATCAGGTAACAAAAATATGAGCAATGGAATAAAATTTTTTTTAATGAAATAACAAAATTACTTAATTATTTATTAATTGTATTTTTAAGGGATTATAATGCAAAATTAAATGAAAATAAATCAAAAATTAAAGTGGATAGAATTTTTTAAAAATAAAATTGGAATTTATTTTAAGTTATAAATATAATTTTGGAATAGTTTTTATTCTGTTGTATTCATGAGCAAAATTGCATAATCTTAAGTAAATAGTTTCCGAAAAGCTTATTGCAATCAGTCAGTTATCCATTTAAGATAAAAAATATTGACGAAATTAGAATGAAAACTGGAAAACCAACTAGGGTAATTCAAACTTTTAAGGTCTACATCAGTGTAGCATATCCTAAAGATTGTTACAAATCGACCCAATCTGTCTAATAGAGTATAAGGCCTGACTAATAAAAGTAAATTTCAAAGATGAAAGGAATTCTGGGACGATGGAGTTAATCAAATTTTTCTGCATCAAAAAATGCCGTCTGACCATCCATTTGAAACCATTTAAGTTGGCGCCACAGGAAACAACAAGCTTTGATTCAATATTTGAGTCAAATGATTTGTCAGTTTCAGCGACAAATCTTTCAGCTACTTGATATATTGAATGTTTGCTCCTATTAAACTCGATTAAATCATCCATAGTTTGAGCAGGATAGTTGATGGTGCAACAAACCGTAATTGCTGTTGCTGCCATATTTTTTTTTAAGAATTCAAAAAAGGAGACTGTTAAATTATTACTTGTCTAATTGAGAAAGAAAATGGACACAGTTGAATTATGTCTTAGGAATGTCCAGGTTGCCTTTGATTCGGGTATAAAGGATCAACAGAAGATGCTTGTTCCAATCAAAATGAATTTAATCATTCGCATTTTGAACAGGTTATTAGTTCATGGAACAAATCGTAGTTGCTACTACTACCATATTTTTTAAAAAAATTTCTAACTCAAAAAATGAGACTGTTAAATTACTATTTGTTTAATTAAGAAAACGAATTGACACAAATGAATGATGTGCTAGGAATGTTTAATTTGCCTTTGATTTGAGTATAAAGGATCCACAACGTTTAGAATATCTTTCAACGTGATTGTCCAATGGCAGCTTCTAGTTCGAAACCCAGTCACACGGTGCTGAGTGTCCAATTGGAAAATGTTCATGGTACCATAGCATAGATTTAATCAAAAAAAAATTCTATTAGTATAGTCGTTGGATGAAGAGTTTCAAATTGCGTCACTGGTGTTAATATATTTCAAAAAGTTTTTCTCTTGTGCCGTTCATTTATTTTCCAAAATTATATTTGAAACTGAATTAAGAATTGACACTATAAGTATTTTGATGGGTGAAATTTTTTTAGCATAAAAACTTTTACGCGAATTTAAATTTTAATTGCTTCAATTAGCAGAATTTTCCGAATGTGATAAGAAACTAGCCACAACATTTTGTTTTCCAATTACTGACTGAGGACAGATAGGACTCTAAAGAATTAGTTCATAAAAACTAATAATTGGATTATAAATGATCTAAACAAATTTCAATTACAATTTAGATTACTTATCATGTGCGTCAATTATTACAAGTTCTTCTTTTACAAGTATATCATTGGGAAAACATGTAATAAATATCCATCAATTGCACATAATAAAGAATATGCCCTGCTTTCTTAATTATTTGCTTAAAATTTGCATATTAAACAGTAATTGATTTATTGTCTTTCCTAAAAACTTGATCTTTCAATTTTAAAATTTTTATCCCACACAGTTTTTTGCCTTTTCAGCATTCGGCCTACCCTTATTTCTATTGTAAGATAATGCCATATCATCAATTCTCCAAACGCCTTTCTTACTATCTTTATTTTCTTTAATTTATTGAAGTCGACTTGTTCTTTCCTTGAAAACACAAAGCAATCAAACATTTATGCAAAATTAATAGTGATTTATGGATTAAAGAGAAAGTCGGGTGTGACAAAATATTTATAAATAAATCACCGAAATATGAGTACATGAAATCAGTATTTAAATAGCAAAAATAACCTAGTCAGCAAGCATGAAAGTGATTGATTAATTTTGATTGATCATGGATCGTATATCTATTTTAAAAAATGAAAGAAAAGAGAACAGATTATTCGAACATAATTCAGATATTAAATAACTCAGAAAGGTCATATACTTGAAAAAAAAATGTTTGCTTTCTTTTTATCTTTACTCTTTTTTTTTCAGGTAATTTCCTGCAAAAGATGGAATAGCTTTTTAAAAGTTGAAATAATTATATTTGATTTAGGAATTCCAAAGGCTAAAAATCTGGAAGCCAAACGATATTTTTCCAAATTCGTATTTAATTATTCTTCCATTTTTTTTCACCGTCAGAATGAATTTTACGTATTTCTATGATCAACTTTTCTAAGGAAATTAATCAAATGGTTTTTAGTTTCTTTTAAAACCTATCAGAGTAAAGCAATGAATTTATTCAATTCTTATTGATTAATTTTACTTCAAATTTGAAATTCCATTTCTTAATAAATAACAATTTATAATCTATAAATTCCAAAAACTAAAATTTAAGAGCCAAACGATATTTTTCCCAAAATTGCTTTCCTTATTTTTTCTTCTTCTTTTCGACTGCAGAATTAAGTTTTTTAAATTTTTAGGATCAGCTTTTCAGAAAAAAAATAATTTCATCATTATTTTTTTTAATTTTAAAGATCATATCTATTCATTTTAAATAATGTTTTAAATTCCATCTCTTTATTCTAACAGTATTTAATTATCTAAAAGTTTTTGACTAATTCCTTGTTTTTTTAGTAAATTTATTCTTAAGTAGTACAGTAAATTTTAGTAAATTTATTTTTTTAGTAAATTCATTCCTTTAAATCTTGATTTTCAACCAAAAAAATAATAATTTGAATGAATTAAACTCTTGGATTTTTCATTCAAACAATATTGATATGAAGCAGATATTAGAATTAGCAAATAATTTGTTGAAAAAGTTAGATACTTTTTAAATCACTGTTCTCTGTATGTAATGAAGATAAAGAAATGAATACATTGTATTGAATTAAAGAGAGGAATAAAAAAAATGTGAAATGTATCGCTTGAAAAAAAAAGTACATGGCATTCGCTGTTTACGTATCGCTTGCAACATTGTCCAAAGTTGACACTATTTTAAGAAATGCACTTTTCTCACTTTTCTTTATGTTCAAAAATCTGCCTGTAAAAAATCCACAAGCTTGATTGAAAACTGTAGAATTATTTTTAATAAACTTGTACTACTTCTTCTTTATATTTGTACCCACCAAATATTATATGTATTTTTAAATCAATAAAATTAACGTGTTTGTATTGTCTCTCATTTCTTCTTTTTTTGATACAACCTGTAATAAATTCCACAGAAAGCTTTTTTTATGTCTGCCATATTATTTGTAAATGGCGGCATATATAATGTAGAAAAAGCCATTCGAAACTTTCTGTAGAACAGATTATTTTAACTAAATATGCAACATTTGTTTGAATATTACCTTTTGAATAAAAGAGGCATACTAAGAAAAGATTTATCAGAATTTAATTATATTTTTAATTAAAATTAGAAAGCTTTTTCCTTGTAACTTTTCATATCATTATGTCACAAAAGTCATTTTTATTACACTCGAAAATTCGAAAAATTAATTTTTTAGATATATCACTTTTTTCATACTAATTTTTCCTTTATTTCGGTATGTTTTTAAAAAATAATTTTTATTTAGTAAGAATAAGTTTAAAATCTTATCACAATCCTAAATCTAAATAGGCTTAGAGAAACTGAGAAATAAATTCATAATAATTTGAAACATTTCGTTCTAACTGAAACTTAAATAGCATAATGTTATGATTTAAATACTCGAATTTCCACTAAACGGTGCTTTTTTTTCAAATTTAAATTTCTTTTTAATAAAAAGAATATTGAATAAGATCAATCCATTGATTGAAATATTTTTAAGCTTTTGTTCCATTTTTTTAAAAAAATATTTTTAAAAAATCGCAGCATTCAAGCTATTTAAAACTGGAGAATGTGGATATATATTCAAAAATAAGTATCTGTTGAATTTAAATATGTTAACGACCCCTTCGAAAAATATTTCAAATACTTATAGATAGATACCACATTTCTACAGACAAATGCATCTATAGTTCTATTGCGTGATAACTAATTTCGAAATAAGAACAGAATCAGAACAACATATGCCATAAGTTATTAATCTGAAATGTGGAAATACCCTAAAAACCTGACTTGGAATCTTTGATAGTTTCAATGCTTTCTCTGTGTATAATTAATGTTGTATGCATTTATGTAAACAAGAAAGTTTTTTTAAAAATGCTTTTTCCTTTCATTCTTCTTTTAACGAAAGTAAACAACGTTGTGCTGCCATCTATTGAATTTACATTGTACTAAAATTGAAAATGTTTATAAGTTAATATGCCATGTCATGTTCTGAAATATTTTCTAATTGTAATTTTTTTAAGTACTTATAAATTACTTTTAAGTACTAATATTATGAAATTAAACCTTTTAAATGGAACAGATCCATGCTAAAGAGGATAGTGCTTCAGTAATTCAATGCATATTATTCAGACAATTTGAATCAGAAAAGAAAAAAGATGCTTTATTTCAAAATTTTTTAAAAGGCATTATTTATTTATTAAAATTTTCAGTATATGTCAGAAAGAGAAATAACTTAGATTACTCAAAAAATTATGTGCTTTGTTTCGGAAAGTTTCGACAAATTGTATTGAGTTTCAAGCATAAATGCGAGGCGAAACATAAAGCCATTTTCTAAAAATTAAAGATTTCATTTCCGTGTGATGAATCATTGCAGAATTCCATTTTCATTTTTTTTAAACTATCAAATTGATTCCAAAATTTTCTATTGAGTTTCATAAAGTCATTTAGCAAATCATGTAGCAAATAAAAATAAATAAATGGAATCTTAATTTAGAACGAAATTAGAATTTCTGAATATTAACTACCAAACCTTTGAATAGTGAGAAGATATTATATCAAAGATAGCTTTCTACATACTTTCGTTCCATATTTAGTAGAAGGCCATTTAACTCATTCCTGACTTAAACTAGGACACCCTGAAACTCTCCAACAAAGGACACTACTTTCTTCGCATAAAATTGTGAATCCTAGTTCAGTCCACTAATATCCTGAAAGGCATCGGTAAATGAGCAGTTACCAAATACAAATCTTTGGCTTGAATCCGACATTTTTGCCCATTCTATTGCAAAAATATGTTTGAGTATCTTTTGGTAGTCCGATTTACACCATAATTTAACACAAAACTACTCGATAGGAAGTTGATATCTGGCTTATGAAACTATCGCCACTTACCCTCCCTCCAGTGAGGTGATGGGGAGAAGAACGATATTAGAGCCTGTACGAGTTTTTGGTGCTGATAATGAGAATGATTGGTGATGTTGGTTGTTGTATCTAATGCAACTGACGACTTTTGCTTCCGGTAGAGGGCGCCACAAAAAGTTACATGAAAGTGACTTATTTTAGGTCAGGATTCACTATCGTAGGGAAATGGTTGTTGAGGACCAATTGGACCGAACTCGTAACGTTAGGGCTCGCATCTGAGTAACATAGACAAAACATAAAAGTAATTACTTGTACCCAGAGGATTTTGTCTGGCTTATGAAGATATTACCGCACTTGTAATCATAAGATAGCTTACCAAATTTCATTTATTTAATTCGTGTCATTTCCATACATGCGATACAGATCTATGGATGGCTGATGGATTTGTTTCAGAATTCGATATCTATATTTTGGATGCTCAAAATATGTACCAACTTTTATCCATCTAGCTCTTTGCGTTTTGCAGCAATCGAATTCACTTGTAATCGAACAAGCAGACAGACAGATTTTTTGTGAATGGATGTGGTTCAAAATGTGACTTTAATCTAAAAATCTGATGGCCATTCCATGCACGAAATTTCTACATTCTTACTCAAAGTTTTTTTTTAGTTATCTTGTTTTTTAGTTATCTTATACAGACATAATGCCAAAATTTTTTTTTCTCGAACTCAAGGAGGTCTCAAACGTATATATTCCTCAAAGTCTTGAGTTCGAAGTTTTTGACGATTACAATACTTCCTCTATACTACGCATAGCCATACCAGATTCTCCGACCCTCCAGAAGGCACTCGAAATAAGACATAAAACTGACTTACCAGACTACCGCAACAACAATTCTGCCAGTAATTGCGATTGAGTCCTAAAAGTCATCACCGGCGACGGGGCAACCCTTCCCGTAGCAAGTACGTCCCCTCATGGATGGGGAAACCTAACCCCCATCTATTTGTGTACCCTCCAGGGAGGCGAGACCCACCCACCTTACCGGAAGCATCTCTTCTTCACTTCGAGGTGCCCTCGAGGTGGGGGGGGGAGAAATCTAGACTAGATATAAGAGAAAGTACAACTCTTTCACCGAGAAAATTAAAAATTTATAAGACCGCATTTTCAAAGTAGTGTACTTCGGCATTTGATAGTGCTTTAGATTCAGAAGCCAATATCAGCCATGAGTCATTTAAATGTATTTAAGTATATTTCTTAAGCAATAGAATGGTTTCAGCGAAACATGCTCTTTAATAAAGATGCTATCCTCTCTTCCATATAAAAAAGGGAATTTTGGAGGACGTTTTGAAAGCTGTGGATACTACGAAATACATTTACCTTATACTTGATATGTAATTATATTGAATAGAAATATTATTAAACAAAAATCCTTTTTCCTTATCTCTGAAATATGATATTCAAATTATGAGTCAACTTAGTGAATCAATAATCATATTAAAATCACTTCGAATGAATCTTAATTAAACCCTTATTATTTAATTTATATAATAAGGACTTACGGTTTCTACGGCAAAAAATAATACTAAATTTGTCAGGGAAAATTGATTGTAATAACTGGGTTTTACAATAAAAGTGAAAAAAAAAACTAGGAATGAAATGCAGAGAAATGCCAGAAAAAAATTTGATAGTTTTCTAGTCTTATTATGAAAACGTTTAAAACATTCTAATTTAGCATCTGGTAGATTCTTTTCAGAAAGTTTACTTATTACAAATTTCCCCATAATTCTAGCTCAGAAGAGGTTATGTTGTGGATCTTGAACCTTTCCTTTCCTTATAACGTCTAAGCAATTGGGGAAAAAAAAGAAAGACTTTCGAATGAGTAAATCAGGTAAAAATTTCTTTATATAGTTGAAGAATTTTTCATTAGAAGTCTGTGAGAGCTATCAAAATTTATAAGATGAGCCGATGATCTTACTATACTTAATTAAGGATACTATATACTAGTACTATACTTAATTAAATATAAGGCATAAATTAAATAATTATTAATGTAATATTAAGCATAATATTAAATTACTATACTTAACTAAGGATAATGCAAGTTCAGGAAAAGAAAGAGTCAGAATCAAAACAAATGTGAGTTATTTGTAAAACCTATTAATTAAGCAAAAGATAAAAAGCAGGAAAGTTGCTATATTTTTAATATCATTAGTAAAAATTGAGATATTTTTACTCCCTGGAGATCATTACGAAAAATAAAATCTATTTACAAAAACTATTATTGCATGGTAGGTATGATGGTTAATACATAATATGTCCCCCAGACGATGCAATACAGCCCGTACAACGCCTGGCTTGGTGAGAATCAAATTATCAATCTGATCTTGGGGAATATTGCGTCACTCATCAAGGAATATTCTCCGAAGTTCTTGTAGTTATGAAGCAGGTGGTTGAAGGGCTGCAACTCGTCGGCCAAGCATGTCCCACACTTACTCTACTGAATTCAAGTCCGATAAGAGCGTACGGGTGATATCCTCTGATCGATGCCATTCGTTTATGATGTTTGCCATCTTGTAATCATTGACAAAGTCTAGGGATGACACTATGGACGATTCCAAGTTCCTCGGATATTTCAAGCGATTGCATTCCAGATTACCGATAATTATGTCACTTAAAAAAATCATCCAAATGCGTCCTTTGTGTCATAACTATGCGGTTATTGCACTGAAAGACTCATAAAGCGCTTACAAATAATTTTGCTTCTTTGCCTGTATTCCTTATACATCACTATCTTACACTCTAGTCTTTGCTACGTAGTATCAGTATTATCTGATGGCTTCCTGCAATTTGCATATGACTTTTGAAGCTATGTGTAGTCAATTTATGGGTGATAAATGAATTTTAGAGTTCAATTTCCGCCTGACTCTGAATAATCCTTAATTTGTGGACATGAGTGTACTCTTTCGAGGTTAACGTAAGTAAATTAAAAAAGAAAAACTTTACTTGAATACAGGGGTAAAACGACAGAAAGACAATCAAATTGCATTTTAATACAGTTACTGGATTTTTTGCTGAAATGTATTTTTAGAATTTTTAAAGACGCCATTTAAGGTGAGCGAAAACAATAGATAGTCCTTTTCAGAAATTGAAAAGTTTTCAAAAATTGTATGTACAATTGATATTACTTTTGAATTCAGATTTTTTTAAATGTCTAATATTTTAGATTAGAAGCAGTTTTCGTTTTATATTTACCATAATTAGGAAGGAAATTAAAAACATTTAAAAGATTTTAAGAAGCCTTAACTAAGCCTTTTCCTTTAGTCTAATTCAAAACTATCTTTTTTCTTCTTTATCTTCGTTACAATGCACTAGATATTATTTGGAATACTCATCAGAAGGAGTTTCTTCATTTTTTAAAACGATTTTATTATTTTGGCAAGTTAGATAATTTTGAATCAGTGTAGAATCTGGATTTTCCTATGATGTGGTAATTTCTGATAATAAACGCATAGAAACAATTAAAATGATACTTATGACAAATACAAACTGGCAACAGCATGTCCCAGTTCGTTAACATGAATTTTCAAGTTAAAAGACAGAAGAAATATTAAAATCTAATAGAGCTAAGTAAATAGCGATGAATATTCATCATAATGTAAGAAAAGGCAAAAAAAAATCTAAAATTAAAAATTAATACATTATTTTTTAAAAAAAGAACAAAAAATCCAATCTAATAATTTTTGAAGAAAACTATTACACAAAACCTAAAACAAAAAAAAATTAAATCTATTTTTTTTACAAGGTGGTTTTTCTAAAAATTTTCAACTTTGAAATACATTTGTTAAGGCTTTCCGCTTGAAACATGATATACATTTTACTTGTAACACTCTGTAGGAGAATAATGAAAATCTAATTACATTCATGAACTTTTGTGAAATTATACACTCTTTATACCTTGAAAAAAATCAAACGTAAAAAAATGATTTTATACTAAAATTCCTGTGGCTCTTAAATATTTTTGAACTATTCCTAAGCGCTTACTTCAGACCTAAGCCCGTACATGACGCTTGCACACACACACACACACACACACACACACACACACACACACACACAC
>JAOUZG010030537.1:850816-881812 GCA_026289955.1 Argiope argentata | reverse complement strand
CTGTGGATAATCTCAATGAATTTTACAGCAGTAGTTCTCTAGCCTTTTTTCATCCTATCATTCTTGATACTTTCCTCCAATGGACTTCATATCTAGGTAGAATCTTTTGCCTTCTACATCACTGTCGACAACAAGATTTGTAGATTTTTGTTCAGAAGAGCCTAACCTTTGAACAACCCTATCGAACATTCTTAAGAGTCAATAAGTTCATCCCACCAAGTCTGATCCCACCAAACTCAAGAATATGGCGCAGCTTATCCAAAGATCGTTTTTATGTCAAGAAACAACAAATTCAACTCAACTCAACTCGATGAGTTGATGAATTTGTGTATCTTTAAGCAAAATAGTTTTTTTTATTTGCTAAACGCAGGCTAAAATAATATGTTCTATTGAAGAATTTGAAGCAATAATCTTCGTTGGTAAAGTTTTAACATACATCGTTAAGGTATTATGTTTTATGTGAAAAGTTGGATATCTTATATTCTTTCTTTTAACAAATTAATGAAGTAAAATTTTCGAGTCATTACGCTTGAAATGAGATCGTGGGAGTTCATTATTTTTCCTTCAGAACTCTTTACGGGTTTTATTATCTTACATTTACATGCAACAGATAAGTATGTAATCCCTGTTGATATCCCTGACGGAAACATACCATTTTAAGATCAACGTATGTGGCCAAATTATGTCTGAAAAATTCTTATATGTCAATCTCTAATGTCTGTGACTCTCCTTGCACGGAATCTGATCTTTTGGCACTGATCCTAATGAAATGGCAAAGCATACTTAATGCCACATTTACCGATATTGATAAGCATTCTCCATTTAGCTGTATTTCCAAAATATACTGTATAATTAATACTTGTCTGGCTTGAAAATAAATGTAAAATATTCTGTTTCCGAGGTGGTAAAAGATGCTTCGATTAGAAAAGAAAAAGAACTGCCATTCAGAAGAAATCGTGTATGTTATTTCGATTAGATTCACTCGAAATTTCTCTAGTTTCTTCTTTCTTCTAGCAAGTTTTTCTAACACAGACATCGTACTAGGAATTCTGAAAGCATTTTTGACAGTCCCAAACGGCGTGTCAAATCTCTCAACTGATGTTGATCAAATCCTTTATGGAAAGAATCATCGTCAGCTTTAAACTGTCACATCAATTTTGCCATACACTGCAACTTCATTACCATGTATTCCAAGAAAGAGAGATGAAATGAAATCCAGTACTGGGCTTTACAACAGCTGAATGAAGTTTTAGGAGTATAGTTCATGGTCGAAAAGGATATGTTAAATTTTTTGTGAGAGCTTGATGTTTTCACAATGCAAAAGAGTATATGCTTATATGATATTTTGGTTCCCGTTAAATTATAAATATTTCAACGTTCTCAATGCGAAGAAAGCTTTGCATTTTCTATCGATATCTTCTCCATGCTGGTTTCAGAAATCGCATACAAATAGCTAACAGAAAAAAAATACACTTGACGTTTTATAATAAAGCTAGTTGAAAATTCAAAATCAGTTAAAAAGGTCTAAATCAACTATAAAGAAATGTTCAAAATTATTCTCCTATGTTATTCATGAAACAGGTTACGTATACTAGCACGGATAATGATAAGGCTTAAGAGAATTTACAAGCTGCAGCAGGCCTTACTTAACTGTTTTTTGGAAAAAATGGTCAAAGGAATATTTACTTCAACTGCGATCTTTTCATCAAGTTCGTACCCAGGACAATCTAGTTAATGTCCGAGTTGGCGATATTGTACTCCAGCAAAAAGGTGTCCGGCCACGGCACATGTTGAAGAAAGCCAGAGTGGTGGATCTACACCACAGAGGTGATAGAAAGATAAGATACTGCGAATTAAGGGTAAATGGTCAAACGTTTGTTGTTGTTACTTATGGCACTTGCCATGGACAAGCCCCCGCTGATACATCAGTAGATTTTAAGCCGAAATTTTACGTCTCTTGTTTCAAGTAGCAAAAACTAGGGCCAAGAGTACGACTTTAGCTACACACTCATCACATTCGCTTGCACAGAACCTATTTACAGGGGAGCGCATTACCACATTTCATAGATAGCACACTGAAGAACGACCATGCCCTAACCGGGACTCCTAGAACACGAGGAAGACGCATGGTCAAAAGGTAACCAACCCAGTATATATGATCATCCACCTCGAGGTTTATCAGGGTGGGGAGGATGTAGGAAACGAGACTATATCAAATATTTCCTGTTGCGAAAATGGCAACAGTTTGAAATAGTTAATTAGGTTTTGTGAAGAATAAAGTGATGTGTATTGATACTTTCAGTCTTATTTGATACCGACAAACCCACACAGAACGTTCAAAGAAATAGTGTAATTATAAAAGAATCATCATGGTTTGAAATGAGAAAACTTCAGAAATATGAATTACATGATTCATATCATATTCTAGGCCTCCAGGTCACAAATTGACCAGAACGAATTTCTTTGCTATCCAGCTAGCTTAACATTGGACAAATAAAATTTTTGGCTTCAATTTCATCACTTATTTTTTAAAATTCTTAACTATATACAATGATTAATAATGAATCCATAAGATTATTTCTGGTTTGGAATTATTATTTAACCAAATGTAAGTGGAGGAGATCAAATTCTATAATTGATAAAATATGAAGACAACGAATGATTGAATTTTGTAAATACCTAGAGTTTTGAAAGCACTAAAAAACATCCGAAAATTAGATTATGGTTACTTGTTATACTTTTTGATCTGAGCAATAATTTTCAATTATTAGAGGAAATAGATTTCCACTTTAAAAAATATCACTAACATTCAAGAGGCTCAGAAAGTATCCACATCTCATAGATTGCAATTTCTTATAATTATTAATAAATAAATAAACAAATAAATAATAATAAAACTGCATACCTGCTGCCAATGCCAGCTGTTTTGAATGAGATTCAAATAAGAAATATCCATGGGTTAGATAAGATTTTATTTTTAATTTCAAAGAAATTAATAGTACTTTTGATAATAACAATAGTAATTAAATCAATAATATATTAAGTTTAAATAATTAAGTTTGATGAAATTAATCGTAATAAAAATTAAAGATTCATCTATTTTCTAAGTTTCTTCGTTATAGAAATTTCGATAAAGTAGATTAAAATTGTATTTCATGAAAAAAACTGAAAAGAATACTGACAAATAAATAAACATACAAAGGAATCGGATACTCCGACCAGGATTAAGGCACACAGAAAAAGCTAAAAGTCGGGGCCACCGCAACAGCATTGGTCGGAACTAAAGATGAGGCCTAAAAAATATCCCTGATATCAGCAAAATCCTTCCATCGGAAACAAGTCCCATCATCGATACGAGGTAGCAGAACCTCAACATTTCTGTATTATCTTAGTAGCGAGAACCAATTACCATACTGGATACTTCACATTCTTACAACTGAGATGGCTCCTGATGAGAAAATAACTAGATTAGGAAACATAAAAATATTATTTATTTTTCTTTTCATTATCTTACTTTCAGTCTGATTCATCCGCATTAGTTTTTATGCATAACAAAAGCAGCAAATAAAAAAAATGTTTCAGCAGCTGTATTTTCTGGTAACTTAATCAGTCTTCAGAAAATATTGCTCTGATATACTTATATACATCAGTGACATATCAGTGTGAAAATATATCTGTGACTGGTCGACTTTAATAAAATATTGTTTTTAGCTAAATTTAATTCATCTTTATTGAGGACCATTGATTTTTTACAAATAGTAAAATATCAGACGATTAGTAAGGCTTAAACTCAATTTGGGATTTTATTTAAATGGTTGGAGTAATATTAATAATAAAGTCATATAAAATCAGGAAAGTCTGAATATTTTAAATAGGCAAGTAATATTTAAAAAAAGTCAATTTTTATTTGGTCAACATTATTTTTATTTTAGTTACTTTTTATTAAATAATTACAATTAAATAGAAATAATTTATCAAAAAAAATTATTGATCTTTGAAGAAATTGAATTCGCATTCTTTATCTTCAAGTGAAAAATACTGAAATATTTGCGTTACCGTTTGAGCTACAGCCTGTTGATTCCAATTTTCGTTACAAACAGCTAAAACTCTATTTAAAGTATTAAAGATTAATTAATTAAATTGAATTAATGAATTAATATTTGAACAAAAACTGTTTTAAAATCGTCTTCCATTACAAGTTTAAAAAACTGTATTTGAGCTTCACTGGATGAATGAAAAGTATTTTATTAACGATTGAAAATTAGAGCAAGAGATATATAGTGACACTGTAAAATAATAGCAGGAATTGAATAATTTATACAGGATTAACTTCATGAAATTGTGATTATGGTCTTTCAACCAACTATAATCATAATGATAAGATTATTTGAATTCAAGTTGCAAACGCTTGAATACATTAATTTCTATAATAAATTATTCAGCCGCTTTCTTTTTAGATAGAGCACTGAAAATAAGTTCATATTTAGATCCCAAAGATCAGTTAATTAAATTGCTAAATTAAATTTTTAAAAAGCTGATATATTTGATTCTATAAAGAGATCACTTTCAAATAAACTGATTTTAAATTTCCCAAATATTTTTAATAAAGAATTATAACTAAAGACTAAAGAGAAAACGATAATTAAAATTACAATTTTATTTTTTTAACAATAGTAAAAATGTGTTTTTAAAACTGTTGTTAGTAAATTTTTTAAAACATTTGGTATGTAACCGAGTTTTAATAAAATAATATACCTATAATGAATCGAATGCGAAATCTTTTTTTAATGAATTCCATTATTCGACATTTGACATTTACAAGCCGAAATAGTCCAGCAAGTTCGGCTTCCTGCAGTCATCAGAAATTCCTCACAAATAAAACCTTGAAATCCCAACCCTGTTTTGCTGAAACATTGTTTCCAAGACAATTACCTCCGACGGAACGAAGTCTCTGGGATTTACTCCAGGAAGTTTTTATCAATGTTCAACAGGTTTCTTTTAATGGTGTCATTACGGTTTGCGGCGCAACACTTTTCTTCGGTAATCATAATCGGATCTGTGCATGAAATTAAGTTACAAGGTAAAACGAGCAGCAATTTATTCGCTATCTCTTTGCATTTTGTTTGTTTTACTGAACAAAACCGCAACTTGATATTATTCAGTGGAAATCTACACCTATGAATGGTGGAGCTAATTTTACTGTAAACCAACCTCTTTACGAGCAGCTCGTTTCCTAAGAGTACTAGCTTTCCTGGTTATTAAACTTCTAAAATGGAATGCATTTATTAACGCCTTCACCTACTACGACGACTCTATATTTTGCATTGATTGACTGTTTTAATTTTAAATCTGCAGTTAAGTTATAATATTAGTAACTTAATTGCAAAACTCATATAAAAATGCTTCAGTATCTCAAATGCCTTTATATTATTATAAGAAATTTAATAATAATAACTGTTCCCAAACAGGAAGGTGTCATCTGAGGAAGTTAAAAAAATTCATTGGACAAACGGTTCAAAAGGAAATTTTTTATCTGAATCAGACTAAAAAATATAAATTTAATGTAATTAGTAATCTACAATTTACTGCACGCAACAATTAAAAAGTGTATATACCAAGAAATAAAATTAAAATCGAAGATTTTAAATGAAATCTTTTGGAGTTATTCACAAGTAAAAGGGACTTCAACTTTAATTTTTAGGTTGTTAAAAGCAAGTGGTAAATTATTTGACAGTATAATGAATTAACTTTGATTTCATCCTAATGATAAATTTATTGTTGCAGATTGAACATCAAATCAATTTTTTAAAATTAATATCAGAGAAAAAATTGTATTCAAATGAAATAGGGAATATTAAAAATAATGCTCTTTTTTCATTTTTATAATTTTGTCCAAATCATTTTTAAAAATAATATATTTTTAAAATATAGATGAAACAATCAAAACTTTGTTTAGTTTTTAATTATATTTTAATAGATTTCTGCTCTTTAAAAATTGATAAGAACCTTCTTAAAGATTTGGAGAGCATGTGCGTTACATTTTTTAAAAATCGAATAGAAAAAAAATTCTACAGAAAAAACAAATAAATATTCATTTTTATATATGAGCCGTTCATAAGTCAAATCAATTAATTCCACAATTTACACCTTTTGGCCATTTTAGTGTCAAAGCTGATTTAATATTTTTAAGTAAGAGTATGTATCGAAAATTTTATATCTCTTGAAATATTTAACCATCAATAAAATATCAAAACCATTTAATAACAATCTTTTAAGACCAGTTGAAAAAATACTATTTATTTCAAAAATTAATTTACTAAACTCTATGTTCTTATATAAATCTTCCAACATATAGTGCTCATTGAAGTGTTTGCTAATTTTTTCTTGATAAATCGATTACAAAATTTATCTTTAAAAGCAAAAGCTACAGGTATAGGAATAAATTCGCTGTAAGGGATCTAGACAAAAATTGATAGTTGAAACCTCATCTCATACAATTCAAACCGAACTTTAACGAAAATAAAAAAATAATCTCAATATTAGAATATCTGTACAATTATATTTCTAAAGTCTGAAAAATATCGATCAGCCTTTTTTTATCTAACAGATCAATGATCAGAATAAAGATTTAATGGATATGTTGAAATAAAGTCCTTTTATTTAAATAATGATGATTAGAAATTTTTTAAATCAAATTGATATGGTGGGATTTCAAATATAATGGAGGAAGACGATATAATTTATGTTACAGAATAATTAATTTAAGCAAACTAATAATAATGGCCATTATTAGATAAAAGAAAATCACAATATCGAAGTTCTACATCATGAAAAAATCTTTTGATGACAGAATCCAATATCATTATTTTCTTTCTCCTACCAAATTGATTAGGTTCCTCATTCACCCCAAAACTATAATAATAAAAACGTTCATTCCAAGGACAGTTCATTTAATTTTTTTTTCATAATCCCTTAAATGAAAGCTGCATTTGTAATAATACAGTTCACAATATTTATTTGAATTGATATTTTAAATTGGTTTTTTAAGTAAGTCTTTTTAGCATTTTTCTCTTCTTTATGCTTCATTAATTTATAATCAATTTAGTAAGTGATCTGCACAAATGCGGATTTTTTATGTCGTGTTCTTTCTTTCTAAAATAGAGAGGGTGGAAAGCAAAATACTATAAAACAATATCGAAAGAAATGAAGAATTTTTTTAAAAAAATAAGAAGAATTGAACATAAAATTTTAATTTTGATGAAAGGAATTTTAATACAATAAAAACACTCAGAGCAAGTGTTTTATTTTTCGTACATTTACAAAGATAGACAACTTTTTGTTTAACTTCACATTATAATTAAAGGAATTATTTTGTATTTATTATAGAGTTTAAATTTCGGCATATATCGATAGTTTTACTGTCGAAAATACTTAAATACTTAAGAAAATAAGTTTTCTTCATATTTTTTTTTGTTTTTGAGTTATTATTTTTTTCTCCGTATAGACACACAAACCACCTACATTTGACGAATTTACTAAAGAATAAGACAAATGCTTACAATTTTGACGCAAAAATCATTCTGATTTGTGTTTAGTTTATTTAATAAGCACATCATTTAGGCACTCATATGAAGAAACACATTGACAATCTTCCTTTGACAGATTATAATCTGATATTTAATCACTACGCATTGTGGCTATACAAAAAAAAAAAAAACGATTGGATAGCCAGATTTCTGCTTCACACATTTTATTTAATGTTTGATTTATTTATATTAACGTCCCTTTGTAAAGTAACATTAGGGCTGTTTGGGGACGGACCTCATAACTTTGAACAATGGTCAGATGACGACAACTGATCAGGCACTCTCCTCTCCACACCGCACCACACCAGCGGGAGGACATTTGGTCTGACAGATTTAACGTGCAACAGACCCCCTTGCACGAAGGTTCATCGGTGGAATTGGGCCTCGAACTTGAAACCCTACGGCTCACTAGCGGAGACCTTCCCACCAAGCCACCACTGCCCTCTTTCTAATATTTGATGAAATCTACAATATTATAAATAGTTTTGTTGTTTTTACATCTGTCAAATATTTAAATTTCATCAACTATTCGAAGAGTTCTGTTGTGTTGTGACTTATGACACTTTGCATGCCCGCTGAACTTATCTGTACACAATATAAGCCGATCGAGTGTCTCTTGTATTTTCAGTAACTAGGGCCAAGAGTACAAGTTACCTTCGCTTGCACAACCTCTTTTATATAGAGAAAGCCAATTACATACCTCACAGATAGAACACAGAAGAACAACCCTGTCCGAACCGGGAATCGATCCCAAAATGCCCAGATCCTGGAGGAGGCGCATTATTCCTATACCAGGACACCGTCTTTGCTGTTGTTGTTACTTATGGCACTTACCATGGATAAACCCTCTGCTGATACAACAGCAGATTTAAGCCGAAAGAAGCTTCTCTTGTTTTTGGAGTAGACCAAATTAGGGCCAAGAGGCCTACAAGCTACATTAGGGCCTACACGCTCACCATATTTGCTTGCACAACCCCTTTTTATAGGGGGCACAGACACACATCTCACAGAAGAACAATCATGCCCGAACCGCGACTCGAACCCAGAACACGAGGAAGACGCGCTACCTCTGTGCCAGAAAGCCGGGTAGGACACCATCTTGAAAAGTTCACTAATTATTCAAACAATAGAAACTTCACTCTTTATTTGTTATTTTCATAGTTTTTTCATTGAATTTTTGAATTACCGGGCTTATCGACTGATAGACAAACAAGTGGATATAATTACAAAATACATTTTTTCCAATTCTAATTCACTTAAAACAAGGAGAATCATTAAAATACAAAGGTTGAAATCTTCGAAGATACCTTTATTTTCTTTTGATATATGTGGGAGTCTAAATAAATCTTCAAAAATTAGACTCTTCAGATGGCGGGGTTTTAGTGTCGTGATGTCTAGGTTTTTTTAAAAATATTTTCTGGTTAGTTTCTAAACCAAGATTAAAATAATACAAACGAAGGATGATTAGACTTCTTTAAAAAATAAATAAAAGAATTTATTTGGAGTTAAAAGGGAATATTTACAGGGAAATATTGAAAGAATTAAAACATGGAGATATTAAATAATCAGAAAGTTAGATTATTTCCTCCAGGAGAACGTTAGAAGTAACAAAACATTATGACTGAAAACATATTGCCGTGTAGCCGTATAGCTTTGTGAGCTGGAATCGCTGGCGCTTGAGTACGTCCATACCGAACCGATGTAGCCTCTGACTTAATATTAATTGGGACAGTTTTTCAAAAGCTTGATAAATGGCGTTGTTCTGGAATGTTGTACTAATTAAAAGTATCGTTCTCTGGGAAATGATCTAACCCAAGGGTTCTCAAAAGGTGGGCCAGGACCCCCAGGGGTGTCGTGGGATGTGTCCAAGGGGGTCGCGGGATGTGGAAGAAAAGTTTAAAGAAAATTATTTTATTACTGTAGTTTTCATTAAAAAAATACACATAAAGCTTTTAATACACATACAAGTTGATTTTTGTGTTCTATTAGTTAATGGAATACATGAGCTTGTTTGAAATTAACCATTTTTTTATGTCTGGAATGAGCACAAAACAATGTCATTTTCCAGTGCAAATGATTTCTTGATTTTGTTTTTAAATTTATCATTATGGAGAATCCTTGTTCACAGTAGTAATATGCGAAAATGGTATCAAAGTTTTTAATGCTGTTGTGGACAGTTCTGGGTATTCCTTTTTAATACGTATCCAAAATTTGTCGACATAAGCTTTGTTAAAAGTTACTTTAGCTGAATTATCACTTGAAATCTCTATCAGTTAATCATGATGACGGGCACTTAGCTCAGCTTTTGTTACGGCTTTCTCTCTGAACGAATTGACTATCCCCGCTCATATCCTTAACTTGGATGTAATCTGTAAACTGTTCAAACTTTCGAGATGAGATGATACTAGTAAGGAGAAAGATGAAGAGTCAAGGGATGTGGCCCCAATACCCGACACATACTCGACGAACTCTTGAGTGCGTATAAAATTTTCCAAATCTCTGTCTAAACTTTAGACAGAGTTAAAAGTTTGGGGGGTCGCCGAAATAATTAGTCCAAAACGGGGATCGCAGTGTCTAAAAGTTTGAGAACACATGATCTAACCTTTTACAACTCTTGCTTTGAATTACATCCATCATCGGGTGTTGATAATACAAAATGAAGGCAGATGTTGGTTAATTAAAATAACTCTGAGGGATATCCTACATATATATAAAAGAAGACTAAAACTTTGTTTCATTGAATTTAATTATTGTCTTAATCTCCAGTTCATGTAAGATATCGTTGTAATAATTATCTTCAGGGATTATTTAAATCCTTTAAACTTTTTTTTATTCAGATAAAAATATTCAACATTATTTCTGTTCCAGCGTTCTGAAAATAGTATATTCGACTCTATTCTCGGTTACATCCAGCCAGAACTTCCAACTTATCAACCTTATTCCACCAACCAAACCAGAACAGAACTCAGTAGTTTCTGTCTGGGCTTAGACAAGAATAAAGCATTTCGAATAGGTGTTGGAATTAGCGAGGTGTTTCTTCAACTCGTTATTTCAACGTCTCTCCTCAGCTGTTGTTGTTTTTTTATATAAAATGAGATAAACTTAGCGTTTGGCGAGCCAATCAAAATAAAATCCCGGCGTCTTCTGCGAGGTGTGGCGCTAAAATTAGAGGCGCCCTGCTCTACTTTCCGATCCTAAATTAAGGTCACGTACAAGTGCCGATGAACTGCGTATCGTCTTCAGTCTGCTTGGGAGGAAGGAACATTGGTGGGGAGACTTTTTTTTCTTGTCGCGAGATGTTTGAAAACACTCGGTGATCCATAAACAGCGTCAAGGTTTATGCAATGACGGTCAGGGATTCTCGAAGAACAGATCTCGAACTCCAGGCGATTATGTGTTTGCTCTGCCGTTTATCTCATGAATGTAATGGCTGCCATGCATTTTCAAATATGTTATTGCCAACTCCATAGTGGATGGATTATTCAATCTAGTTTACTATATCAAAATATGATTTTTTTTTGTCCCTAAAGTATGAAAACACCCGAAGTTCATATACAGTGCCAAGGTTATAAAATGACCTCAAAGAACTCTGGGATAATAAGTCTCTACCATGGAATACATGCTTCTTTTACTCGTATTAAAAACCCTTGTTGTCCATAAACGGCTTCAAAGTTTATGCAATGACGGTCAGGGATTCTCGAATAATAGGTCTTGAATTGCAGAAGATTATGCATTTGCTCAGCCGTTTATCTAACGAATGTAATTGCAAACATATATTTTCAAATATGCTATTGCCAACTCCATAGTGAATGGATTATTAAATTCAGTTTATTATATTAAAATATGATTTTTTTAGTAACTACAGTATGAAAGCTACCGCAGTTCCTATACAATGTCAAGGTTGCAAAATGACAGCAACGAATTCTGGCAGAATAGGTCTCTGCCTTTGGAGTATATACTTCTTTTATGTAAAAATTCTAGCTGTCCATAAACGGTATCAAGGTTTGTGCGGTGATTGTCAGGGATTCTTAAAGTATAGGTCTCGCACTGCAGGAGATTATACGTTTACTCTGCTACTAATCTAACGAATGTAATGTCAGATTTAAACTTTCAGATATTTTGCTAGCAATTCCACCATTGATGATTCATTCCACCTACTTTAATATCCTAAAATATGATTTTTGTTCTGACTACAAGCGTTGAAATTCTCCCGGTTTATATACAATGTCAATGTTATGAAATGGCGGTCAAGATTTCTGGGAGAATAAGTTTCTACTAGAGGATTACCTGCTGGTTTTCTCGTTATAGAAAATCTCGTGGTCTATATGCAGCGTCAAGTTAATTAAATGATGATCAGAAATAGGTTATTAGGAGATTACCTGTTTCTTTTGCTTATAGTAGAAACTCTCTTAATCCATAATTAACGTCATGGTTATGAAATGATGATCGAGAATGTTGCCAGAACTGATTTCTAATACCAGGAAATCATTTTTTTTATTTTACAATTAATTATTTGCGTACGATGGGAAGACAAATACTTCCTCAGAACCCATTGTAGAACATTTATTAACTGTCAATTCAAATATACCTCGAGATATTATGGAGAAAACAAAACGTATTATTATTCAATGGTTTGGAAAATTATATTTACATAGTTACAATCTGGAAATCTTCAGAAAATAGGTTTTGAGTCCTGAAAGATATGATTACGATTATATAATATAATAAGAGTATGACTGTAAGAAATATTATATTTGCTTTACTATTAATTCGTTGAATAGTATTATAGCCTATATTATCAGCAATTCTATAGTCAACTTAAAAGAAATAATTGCCTAAAGTTAATTCAGGTTAATAATTATAAATATATTGATTTTTTTTCTATCATGAGATGTATGAAAACACTTTTTAACCCAAAAACAATACCAAGGTGTATGTAATTGTGGTTCAAGTACTCCTGAAGAATTGGTCTGGCTAAGAGGATATTCTGTTCTAGATTTCCATTAATAATTCGACAGATTTTCAAACGCATAAAAATCTTCAGCATTATAGATTGTTCCACTTTACAATGGAAGGAAAAGTGCAGTACCTTCTGAGGGTGTGGACCCCAGAGTACCCGAGGGCGAAAGTACTTCTAGTTCATACACATCACAAACTCTTTTTATGGGCTTCATTCCTTCATCCACAGATCGCAATTTAGATCTGAAACAGGGACCTATTACTTCTGACCCTAGTGGTATTACTCTCACCACGGAGTACTTTGAGACCGCAATAGATTTAACATGCGTTAGTAACCACACCCACGAAGAGTTTTCGGCTGACGGGATCGAACTCGTAACCCAAGGGATGCAAACCCAACGCCCTACTAACCAAGTTATCCCCGCCCCTGCATTATCGGTTATTTCACACAATTAGATAATTCCGAGTATGGTGCTAGTTTTTTTATGTAGAAATCAAGCCGGCTCTCTGGCTCAGAGGTAATGCATCTTTCTCGAGTTCTGGGAGTCCCGGTTCGGGAATGGTTGTTCTTCTGTGTGCTATCTGTGAGATGTGGAACTGTATCCGCCTGTAAAAAGTGGCTGCGCAAGCAAATGTGGTGAATGTGTAGCTAAGTCTTGCCCTTGGTCCTAATTGGTGTTACTTCGAAAACAAGAGACTTTCGTTGGGCTTAAATCTACTGATGCTTTCATCAGCGGGGCTTGTCCTATGGCAAGTGCCATAAATAACAACTACAACAGAGCTGTGACAAAGGTATGTTAGATGACAGAAAACACTCTATATACATAGATGATGTCAATTTTGTTAGATGGCTCATCAGTATCGAGGAATAGAGCTTATGTTAACAGAGGGATAGTGATCGCTTCGTCATAAATAAAATGGTAGACACAAATTTTCAAATATATTGTTATCAACTATACTTTAAATCATTAAATCCCGTTAACTAATTCGTATTATGATTCCAATTAATTTAATATTAGTCTGTAATTTCTATATGAATTTATTTTTAAACAGTAGCAAGGCTGATCAATCCTAACAAATATTTTGCATAATAACAACTCTAATAGAAACCTATCAACATGCAATTGAAATTCTATTATACCGATTGTAATAGTTATCGAATACATTTAGAAAGACATTCAGAATTTTGAATTGGCAACAATCTATATTACCTTTCTAAAAATTTAGACCTAAAATTAGAAATTAGTATATAAGACAACGAATAACTTTGATTTAAATTTCGTCTATTTAATCTTCTTATATAATTTTCTATATTTACCCTCATTGAAATTATTGAGGCAAGACAAGATCTTTTAACACAAATTCTAAATGTAATATTTAATATGGTGCTGGCACTCTGGTGCAGAGGTGGCTCGCCTTTGCTCGTGATCAGGGCGTCCCAGGGTTAGGGCATGGTTATTCTTCTAGGTACTATCTGTGAGATGTGTGAATGTGCATACCTTGTGAAAAGGGGTTGTTAACGCAAATGCGATGAGTTTGTAGCTGAGTCGTAGTCTTGGTCCTAGTTGGAGCTACTTCAAAAACAGGAGACGCTCATTCGGCTTAAAATCACTGACGATTAGTGCACTTCTCCTAGGCAAGGACCATTAGTAACAGCAACAACATCTTATGTTTTTTTCAAATGCATCTTAGAAAAAATATGGTTGTAATTCACCTTTCCGATAAATTATCCGGAATCATGGATAAATGAACATCTTGATAATTGTATTTCTTTATGGATAATGATAATATTTTGCTCACTGTATTTCTTTATGGATAATGATAATATTTTGCTCACTGTAATTCTTCATGGCTAATAATAATATTTGGCTCACTGTATTTCTTTATGGATAATGATAATATTTGGCTCACTGCATTTCTTCATGGATAATGATAATATATGTATTTATTCGAATACAGAATATTTTACTTATGGGTGCAAACGATTAAAATTTTATGGTCAATTGAATACTAAAAATTAAAGGATACAAGATGGCTGATTTAAATATATTAATTCATTCTGATAGATATTTACAAACGATTAAATGAAAATTGAATGTTGAAATCATAATATCATATGCAAGAAGTATTTACTATTATCTCCTTGTATAACAAAATAACACCATATTTACATCCTTTTCATATGGTTGTATGAATTTCTTATGGAAACAATATGAAGTATTTTAGTCCACTTTGTTGTCACAAACTTGCCAATTGAGGAAATGACGCATTTGCAAATCTGCCAAGAGAAACTCAGCAGGATGATTAATCTGTTTGTTAATCATTTCCCGAGTATTATTGTTGAAAAGTGTAGCTGATCGCTTGGCAAACCGGAAAACGTAGCACATTGGATGTTTATATAAAACGTTTTCGCCAAATCTTGTAAGTAAAAGTTACATAAGAAAGATTACACAAGATTTTGTTTTTATTTTTGAATTAAGAATAACATTATCTTACTCATACAAAGGAACAGAATGTTTTTAAGCATCCATTGTACCTTTCGTCGTAATTTTAAATCTTTCGACGCTAAGTCAAAGACAAGACCACATTATGAACTGGAAAAGAATCGCAATCTGTTGGGATCACTACTCATGTAAATATAATTACTTTAAATTAAAAATGGAAAACAATTTATCAATTTTTGACTGTCAAATCACTTTTTTCATTAAAATTTATTCATAAATAATTTTTTTCTTCAAAAAATTGAATGAAAATGGAGTGAAATTCTTCGATTCCTATTTACAGAGTGACGCTGTGAAATTACTTTTTTTAATAAAATTTATTCATAGATAAATAATTTTTTTTCAAAAAATTGATTGAAAAAGGAATGAAATTCTTAGAGTCCTATTTACAGATTGTCGGCTGTCAAAAGGCTTTTTTTTACTAAATTCATTCATAAATAAATAATTTAAAAAAAAATGAATGAAAATGGAATGAAATTCTTAGAGTTCTATTTACAGATTTTGATTCAAGATTTAAATTGACAAATTATTATATTTATTTTCATAAAACTATATTAACATTCTTCGGCAGTTTTAATGTTTTGTTCTTCGAGAGTATCATTTTGATATGTACTTACCCGAAAATGCAAGAATGTTAAACCCATTTAGAATAGAAGCTATTTATTAGATGATACTTCACCTTGTAGAAGTATGTTCATTCCCTTCATATTTATACGCATGGGTTAATAGATACTTTAGAAAATACCCTGTGTTTTTCAAATGTTTACAGCTATAAAGAATATTTTTATATAAAGTTGGCATGTCTGTTGTCTTGACATTTCTAAATTCATGAATAACTATAAGGAACAACATTAATTCCGATTGAAATTTCCAATGATGTATATCCTTTTCAAAAGGTTTGTTAGTTGAATTTTGAATCATCCTATATTTAACTATTTTGAATATCACTACATTGTTTATTTTGTTTAAGATATACGAACTTTGCGTTTAATAAAATAATTTGTTTCAAAATATTCGAATGAATTTCATTATCTTTGTATTCAAATTTACGTGACGCATTAAAACTATGTAATTATTTTTAGTTATCTATGCTTACTCTTTAATCTAAAATATTATTAATCAATAATTAATTTTTAAATTATTAAAGGTAGACAGATATTTTTAATAAGGAAAATACTCCAAATTACATAAAAAATATGCTTTATGATTTTGGAGTCAGGAAACGCTTTCCACATTTTAAATATATGCTTACTTCTAACAATTCAGGTATTAACTATTATGCCAAGAATAAAATGGGTAATTTACTGAATATTGAAGATTTAAACATACTGTATAAAGTAGAAATATATTTACAATTCAAAAAAATATTTTGAAATGTTTATATAGAGCATATTGATCGTTGGATCAATTCTAATTTTTCTTCTTTCGTTTCGTTTATTACAGTTATCTAATCAATATGTTCAAATATGTAAAAAAATGTTAGCATCTTATTTGTTTTATATTTAATAATATTTATTGATATTGAGATAAAAATAATTGAACCATTGTCTAAATATATTGATGTATACGTCTTTTTATCGCAACTCTTTGTTCTCTTTATCAGACGCAGACGAAATAATTTAGCAAACCAACATAAACCATGGCAGACGAAAGTTTCGAAAACGGCAGAAAAAAAATGAAAGCAAACGATAAAGTTTATTCAGGCTTCAGAATCAAAATATTAGTCCATGACTTATCTACTTTCGACTGTAAGAGATCATGAAAAGGATGAATGATTAAAAGAGTTATCTCGCTTGGTAAAGGACATTTTCCATTTTTTTGAAAATGTCTTTTAATTGATATGATTATTTGGATTTTAAATCTTGACAAGATCATTCAATTTTAAATAATACTAAATGTTTGGTATTAACATACTTCCATCAATAATATTTTTAACATAGAATATGGCATTTTTAATATAAAAAAATTTATCGTCTGAAATATTTTCAAAATTTTATATTAAAATATCCGTTGAACCAGACGATTTTTTAAAAAAACGCTGACAAATAATTTTATTTGTAATCTATTTTATTTCTTTTAAATGTGCTTTAAATCTTGTTGACCTTTTTTTACATATGAAAAGTATTAAAGAAACTTTTTAGACAATTTACTAAGAAATAAATATTTTATTTATTAAAAAGACCCAAATTAGTAGTTAATATTAATTAAGCCAAATCCATAGTTATTCTTGACACAAATCATCAGTAGTTTGTATTGATTGTTTAAAATTTTGTGAATGCATTCTGACAACAGCTTTTTGTGTGTAATTACAATGTTTAGCAATAAAAAAAGCAATTCATTTGATTGCGAAAATGTTCTTAGTCTTTGTCTGCCTTCATATTAATTTGATCGCTTACTTAATTTGTTTTAAGTTTCGTTAAGTCGCTAATTCCCATTTCTCAACGTTCAAAGTTTATACTCTGCTCAATTACATTATTACTCATTTATTACATCTTAAAAGATGCAGGAAAAGTGATTGGAGATTTTATCGACAGTAGTATTTATTATCCTTTTTTTATCTACAGTACTTTAAAGTACTGTTTAAATTATTCTGATATTTTCACAATAGGACTTTTTTCCAAAGATATTTGAAGGAACACAAAGAAAATATTTCCAATAAAAAGCTGAAGATATCAACTAAAAATAACATTAAAATCCATTTTTTATTATTTAAATTATTTTAATTAATTTAAAAAGTTTTTTTCTTCTCTTTCGTGGTTTTTTTTTCTGTGCCAAATCTTAACAAGAGGTTAAAAATTAAATTTGAAAAAATGATTTTATAATAATTTGGTTAATCTAATCTAACCAAGTTTAGAAATATTATTATAAAAACTATAAAAGAAATACTAGTAAAAACATTTTAAATATAATTTAGAATTATCAAATGATTGAGGAGGGGTGTTTCAGTCTCTATGTTACCTAACAATGGAATATTTATAACTTTATTTATTTAAGCCGTCAAGAATTAAAGGATTATTTATTATATTTTGATAAATTAATAAAAACGATGAAGAAATCATCCAGAAATAACTATGGCATACTTGAAAAGATTTTTGTATCTAAGCAGCGTTCACATGAGGCCAACTATTGCGCACAATAGAAAACCACGCCTGCCCCAAAAAGATCATTTGACCGTAATGAGAAAATGGAAAATTATTGTGTAATCGGGGCAATTAAAATATAAACAGAATATAATTGCTATTGTTCCATTGGAATAACTTGATCTTTCTGAGGTAGGCGTGGCCATCAATTGTGCGCAATAGCATCTCTGTTTTATTGTAAATGATATCCAGCTTGTACTGATTCTTGCACCAGAATCAGTGGCTGTCAGCCAACATAAGTTTTATTTTTTATTTTATTTTTACAAAACCTTAATAGTTTGCTTTAGTAGACAAAACTTTAATAGTTTTCCTCAGAAGGCTATTTAAGTTAAACTTTATAGTTTTACTTTTATAGCCTTCGTTCAAGTTCCAGCAATTGACTTACATTTGCATTTAAAAATCGTAAAACTGCTACTTTTAAAACAAATAAAATCATTGCTAAAAATACATTTAAAAAATAGCAGAAGAATGGTTCAAAGCTGGGAAAAGACCAAATTTTCTTGCTAATTTCTAATTAGAATATTTAATGAAGATTTGTAATTTGAAATGTTTGATTGAATTTTGTCCGAGTATTTGTGTGGTGATATGGAGTATACAAAGATATACAGCCATAATGGAATTTTTTATATTGGGATAAAATTATCAAATTCTCAGTTTCGGCTGGAAATACTCTATACAGGGCGTCCCAGAGTTTTTGAATTCATAATAAAATCATGTAAAAATCTAATTAAGAATAATGATTTTGCTTATTGTCTGTGATATTCCCTAGAGTAAAAGTCTTTTATTGAACCTTAAATTAGAAGATTTTTCAAAATATCAGCGTCAGTTTTTTTTCGTGCTTTATACTTTCACTTTGAATTCTTCATCAATTATCGTGAGTCTTTCTTTCAAGAACATCTTTTTTTTTCTTCTTCTAAGTATACGAAAAATTATCTTGTGTTTATGGTTAACTAACTTGTACTGTATCCCAATTTTCATATGATATATCACAACAAAATATTATATAGTATATTCTTTAGAAATCAACAATCAATAAATTCTGGATTCTTGTGCATCTGTAGGGTTACGGTTTGTTTAATTATAATTTTCGCCAAATAACTGTTGTATTTATAGTCTCCACAACCCTAACAATAGTTAAGGGACTGGCGAAAGGTAATAAATTACTGTCTTTGAAAAGAATTTATGTCAAGGCAACATCCGAAAATAAAAGACCCTGGTTTGCGGTTGCGGATATTGCAGATATGCAGTTTGCCGCAATATGGAATTTTGTGCTTTAAAATTAATCTTGATTCAATACGATTCAAACCCGATGGTGTCTAAAAAACATGTAGCTCCCAATTATGAATGAACTATTCAGTTTAAATTTTTTAAAACTTTGCTGATTATTTTTTGAAAAAAGCAAAACAGTTTTGAGATTGCCTTTTCAGCTCGTTTTCGTTTGCGGTTAGTAGTGGGCGCGGATGACGTAGCAGGGAGTAAATGGGTTTTCTTATTTATTCTGTGGTTTCCTTTATTCCTCATTCAAAAATTTCCTTTTTATTTGCTTCTGTCTTTATTAAAAGCGATCCTTTAATATGATAATGTTTATAAGCTGGTAGACTATCCCTAAACTGATGTGCCCACAAGCTTCAAAAGTCATTAGAAACACTCTGCTACGTTGAATGTTGAGATTTGAAATATCAGATTTTAAATATTGTTAAATTTCAACAATTAGTTCACTATTTCCCTATATATATAAATATCCTTTTCAAATTTTCAATTGTTAATAAAATACTTTTTATTCATCCACTCAAGTTCAAATAGAATTTTTTAAACTTGTAGTGTATGACACTCGAAGTTAATGCAGTATTTCCAAATATTAATTCATTAGTTAAATTTAATTAATTTTTTATATTTTAAGGCGACAAGGGACCTTTAAAATGACTTTTTGTAATTTCCACCTTATCAATTTGAAGTTTTACAGGCATTAAGAGTATTACTATAGGAGATGGCAAACAAAATTTTAAAGCATTATATAAATTTATGAGTTAGCGGGCTAATATAATATAATATTAGTGATAAATAATGTTAATGAAAAGTGTTCCAGGCACTCCAAATTTGTTCGAAAACGCTTCAATTTTTATTTATACTAACTCCAACCACTTTTAAAACAAAATATTTAGATTAATCTTGAAGTTTGAGTACGAAATATCAAAATTAAACAATATAATAACTTTGAACTACTTAATCATTTTTAAAAAATCAGTAGTTTAAAGTTATAATATTTGTTAATTTTTGATATTTCGTACTCAAACTTCTAGATTAATGCCAACTTTTTTTTTCAAAATGGTTGGAGTTAGTGATAATAAAAATTGGATCGTTTTCGAACTAATTTTGAGTGCCTGGAACATCTTTCATTAACATTATATGTATTTCATTAATATTATATTATCCTCCTAACTCATACATTCATATAATGCTATAAAATTTTGTTTGTCATCTCCTATAGTGATACTCTTAATGCCTGTAAAATTTCAAGTATCTTAGGTGAAAATTACAAAAAGTCATCCCTAGTCGTCTTAAATAGAGTTTTAGCAGTTTGTAATGAACATAGAAATCAAAAGGCTATCGCCCAATCGTTAAAATTAAAGGACTTCATTATTCTCCACGTGAAAAAGAAGAATGCGAGTTCAGTTGTTGCGAAAATCAATCATTTTTTGATAAATTATTTACATTAATTGTAATTACTTAATAAAAAGTAACTGAAATAAAAATTTTCTTTCTTGACCTAAGTAGGAATTGACTTAATTTTTTATATTATTTGTTTTTAGAAATAGATACTTACTAAAAAAGTTTTTTTTTATTATTTTAATCAGATTTTGTAATTAGTGAAAAATAAATATAAATTTTACGACTTTGTCTCAATAATTTCGAAATATGTTATTGCAGTCTAGCAATTTTATATCACTTTAAAATTTAGGAAATAAGTTTTCTAGTGGTATTAATTTTACTTCCACATTAGTTATTTTTAAATTTGAATAAATTTTTAAAGATATTTTAAAATATATTTTACAACGATACTTACACTTTATTATTTTAATTACTTTATTTTTACTTACAGCACTCTAATGATATTATTTTTGAGTGCATGTTATCGTTGATATATAACTGATTTAAAATTTTTAAAACAAAATAAAGATAGAGGAATGAATTAGGCCTGATACATAGTAATTTCCCTTTTTTATATATAAGTTCGAACTTTCTTCAAAACTCTTTCTTATAAGAGGATAGATAAATTTCTAGAATGGGAGCAGCAAAAAAAGACATCTCTCAAAAGGATTCTATGGGATTTCATCATTCAAAAAAGGGATTTTCAGGCATTTCTTGACTAAACTGTAAAAAAATTAAAAACATTTTTTTGTTTCAAAATTAAACAATAAATTAAATATGCATCTTTTCTTATTCAATATATTAATTGCATTAATTCTCAAATTGCTATAATTTTTTGATAAACTCTAGATTTTGAAAAAAAGTTATTGAGTAATAAACTGCTGAAATATTCTCTTTTACAATCATTATACTGTACGGTTACAGAAATTACATGTATAAAATTTTGTTTATTAAGAAACCATGATCCAATTAAAAGTACTATGTGATCAGAATTTAGTTTACGAAGCAATACCTTTCTCCATTTTTTTCTACTATAAATCTCTAGAAGAGAGTTATAGAATATATTTATTGAAGATCTCTAAATATGTTAAAAGATCTGAAGATTCATTTTCGAACTAGAGCAGTTGAAACGCTACGTGAATGAAATTTAATTTACGAAGCTATCATGGCCCTAATTTTTTATTTTTTTATTTAATAAAGCTTTAAAAAATATATTTATTATAATTCTATAAAGATGGTAAAAGATATGACAAGTCATTTTGTACATTTATATTTTAAAGACGAATCGATGTATGAGGATTGGATTTATTAAAAAGGAAGACAGATGATATTTTCTGAAAAACTACAAAAATAAAAATGATTAATTTTATTTGTATGAGTTTGAATAACTTAGTAAATTTTTTTCAAATCTCGCTCATAAATACTATGGAGAATATAAATGGCTCTAGTGAAAATACTTTATCAATGAAACAGTTATTTTTTTATAAATTAGAAACTATGTTTTCATTCTGCACTCGTAGTATTGGATAAGCAAACAATATGATAGAACTCACGTTTTGGTTAGTAAACTAAATATAAAATAGCTGAAGCAAAGTTAGTATTGGTATTTAAATAATATTTCCTTTAATGTATTAACATCAAAAATCAGTAATTCAACCGAAAAAAGGGTTTTGAGCCTTCATGTAACCCAAAAAATTTGTTCAAGGTCATGATTAATAGATTTTAACAAACGATGAGAATTTGAATTCTCTTTTCGTAATATTTGAAAAAGAACACCGTTGCATTATTCAATGAAATAAATTTATTTGAGTTGCCATTCATATATTATTATTATTAATAATAATACTTAAAAATTATTCTTAACTTATGAAATAAATTAATTTTATGCAGTTTTTATACACCGATTTAGACAATCTATTATTTTTTGAGAACCATTCAAATTTTTTAAAAATTATGCATGATTTTTTTTAAAAGATTCAAATAAAATTTTGAATACATATTCTCTATCACTTAAAAATGTTTAAAATGCTGATAAAAGAGATCCACATGAAAAATAAGGGTAAAACAATTCTACGTTTTGTGTCATAACTTTAGAATATATCATTACACAAAGCATCTTTCTAACCTCTTAAAATTAAAAAAATATATCGTCTAATTCCATCTTCGAATACCTATTCCCCAAAATTACATTGATTTTTCAAAATTAATTTAACAATTTTTTTAATTTTAAACCTATTTTAGAATTTAATTATATCTGTTTCTTGCACCCTAATGTAAGTGTTAAAATCACATTCTTTTCTTTTTAAAGATTTATTTTTATTTTATTTATTAATATGAGCATCTTTTAATGTATGAGCTCAACATTTTAGTTATAAATACTGCCTTTAAAAAAACTTGCAGTTTCTTTTGCTGTTTTGGAATTTTAAATCAGATTACCGCAGTTTAAAATTTTTACAGGGCCCACTTCTCATATCATATCTCTTTTTAATTACTACATTTTAGATTGGTCTTAATGAGCCAGATTTTATTTCACTTGATAAATAATCAGTTTTTTTACAGAAGTACAGCACATTTTATCAAAATGGCTTATATGTCATTTTTTAAATGTTGCAACGAGTAGTTATTTTAACCTTGCAAGATTTCAAAATTTTAAAAATGCTTTTCAACTTTATAGTATTTATAACATGTTTTTTTTTAACTTTCTAACCGCAACTGCCAAATAAACTACACAAATTGAATACATTACTTATAAAAAATGTGAATTTTCAAATTAATTTTTTATTTGTGTTTGAATATGGGTTACATAATATGCCTGAAGCCAAAAGTATTTTTTCCTTTCATAAAATTCCCTCCCGAACATTATAGAAACTATTTTCAAAATAAATATTTTTATGCCTATTTATTACAAATTACACTTTGTTCGATTAATTTTTTATATAAATATTACCTTATTTTGGTAATTATTGTAATTCAGTTTTTGCTTGCAGTGTATATTAAAACGTTGTTGATGCAATTATATTAAGTATTTGATAAAGAAAATATTTAGATTGTCCTAAATATTTTTTAGAACTGTGCACTAAGCCTTAACTAAGCCTTAAAGTAAAATGTAGTCTCTTAAATTTGCCTCTATCATTTCATAAAATTGCCTTTTTCCCACATTAAAATTTCGTTGCTGATTTGTAAAGTGAAAGTTCAAAGTAACCTCTGCCCGAACAGTGAGAATAAGCACGTTTTTTTCATTTGAAAACTTTGGGGCATCAGTAATTCTATTATTAAGGAGAGAGGAGGGACTTAAAATATTTTCATGGATTATATATAAAAATGCAGGAAATAAATGATAAAAGCTTTGAAACTTATTATCTCAAATTGAAATTTACTGTTATCATGCAAGAACATTAATATTTTTAATGCATTGTTTGTCTTAATTAAGTTATTAACCAATTTAAACAGGTTTGAAACAATCATGTGACTATCAAAATAAGCATGCGTCGATATATCGAGAATCAGGTACATAGCGAACATTCACCAAATTCGAAATAAGTCGCCAAATTCGACAATCATATTTAGTGTTTTCTAATAACCCTAAAAGTGGAAAATTGATGATTTAAAAGTGATGAATCACCAATTTTCTGTTTCATTTTGTGGCTTCAAAAACCTCAAATCAATGTTGTAACTTAATAAAAGCATTTTAACAACAACAAAAATGTAATAACATCGCAACTGGAAAATTTTTGATAGCAAATTAAATTTCAATTTTGGCAATAAATTGCCAAATGGGAAAACTTTCAGTATTATTTTCTAATAATCATAAAACGAAAAATTGATGCCTCAATAAATCTCCAATTTGTTGCACACTCATTTTGAGGCTCCAAAAACCTCAAACCAACACATCATCATGTTCTCTCCTGATAATATTTGCATAAGTTTTTTGTTTTGGTTCACTTATATATAAAATAAAGAAATGTTGGAGAGGACGTGGATACAGTGAATGGTCAAAATCAACACAATTGTTCTCTCAGAAACTTTTCCGCATGCTTTCTCTTATTCAATATACAATTTTTTTAAAAATCTTTATAGTATACATACAATTTTCGTATTGAAGGACACTATTGTTTACTCTCATATTTTTAATAAATATATTTAGCTAAACAAGCAATTTTTTCTATTAAAAGAATTTAAGTATTTACTTTCTTCAATTTAAATATTCGTATTTTAAATGGAAATACATTGTACAAGTAATGGAACGACGTAAGGCATTTAAAATTGTTTGTATTTCATATCTATCAAATTTTGTTTAAAAATGCTTTTTTGAGAAAGCCATTATGAGCAAGTTACATAAAATATTGACATGAAAAATTTAGCGCTAATTTTTCCAAGCGAAATATTATTTTCTAAAGACAGATAGATATTAATAAAGGAAATCGAGCTCTACTGACAAAAAGTTATGATATCAAATCAAAACATTTTGATTTGTTATCATAATCGAATCAAGCCTTTTTTCATTGATATATTTATAGACTATAATACTAGCTATAAACTTTTTCATGTATAGTAAAAAAAGTCATTAACATGCTCTAATGTATAAGTCATTAGATATACAGCTAACAAATTTGGAGCGTAATTCATTTTTGGATAGTGAGAAAGAGTTATATCATTAAGAAAGGCGGTCTTTAGCAAAATATTTTTCAAAATTCGTTTGTGTTTTAGTTCAAAAATTAATCAAAACTCTAACCTGTCTTTAATCATTAATTTCGGGGCCTGTTAGATTAATAAAAAATGTTAACTTCTTTAAAATATAAAAAGAAAATTTTTTTAAAGGATTTAATGAAAAACTTTTTATTTTTCTTATATTAATACATTTTTTATTATATTTTAAAGTAATTAACACATTTAATTTTACATTTAAAGGATAACTTTAACATCAATATTTTTCATTACTTTAGTTGCCGATTTAATTTTATACATTTTTGTGTTATATTATGAATATAATTTAAGATTAATTTAAAAACGAACTGAAGATATAGGAATCAAGTTTAAAACGATAGTATATTTTAATGTTATGGAAAAGAAAAATTGAATTTCTTTTATACTTTAAAATAAAAATTAAAACATAAAAAAATTAGAAAAACGTTAATTTTAAATTATTTTAAATGATATGTTCATATAGTCCTTAACTCATATAATGCAAAAAATCTTAAATCTAAATTATATTTTATTAAAATTATAGAAAAAAATTACTTTGAAGCATAATAGATATAATTAAAAAGCTTATTTTATTTAATAGTGGAGGAAAACAAATGTCCCCCCCCCAAAGTTATTGAAGAAAAATGTTAATTTTAATTAATTTTAATTCTTAACAAAAATTTTGAAAAAATAAAATAATAAAAATTTTATTGGTGTTTACCTTTTTTTAAAGAATAGATTTGTATCAAATTTGGTAGCTCTAGGTATTTGATCCAATGGTCTAATTTAATAAGACTGTAGATTGATTCGTATTATCATGAATATTTCAGTTTGAGAATAACATACCAATCAATATTATCATATGCAAAAATTTTCCCTTTTTCACAATACTTATACTTATTCACAAACATTGAATCTAAAGGGAAACTTTAATAAATTCTGAAATTTTTGTGATAAGAAATAAAATTAAATGTTTTTTTAAAGACGAAAGAAGTTTTTATCAAATTGAAAACTTTTTTTAGAGATTCCACTCTTCTCCCACCATTTCTTTTCCATCTTGAGAATAAATTAAAGTAAACGAACTACGGTCCAAGACGATTACATCAACTTGCAAAACAAGTGCACTATGACATACGACGTGCTCTACTGCATGGAAACACGTCAATTATTCACAGACATAATAGACTAATAGATTTTGAAAAACATAAAAATATGCGACAGATATTTGTTTATCATTGCAACAATTCGGGTTAATTTTCTGAGAATTTGAACCACGAATTTTATAAAGCAAAACGTTTAACTGCAAAATTATAATATAATACAAATGTTAAAGAAATGAAAAAAATAATAAGATATTTAAAATGAACATATCTTTATTGAAAAAAAATGCCTTTCAAGAATTATAAAATCTTTTCAAGAATATTTTTCTCTTTGAAAATTTATTTTTAAATAATCAATTTCAATAAAATAAAATTGATCAGCCATTCTAACACAATAAAATCGTTCAATAAAACAAATCTGCTAAGGTAACAAAGAAAGTTGGTGCATGAAAATAGGATTATAAATTCTAAAAAAATTAAATAAAGCAAGAATAATTTTTCCAAAGTTCTGAAACAACAATTAATATTATAAAAAATTCTTCTCTATTTTTGTCTATTTTTTGAGGAAATATTTATTAACATAAAGAAATCTTTTCAAGGAAGTTAATGATGAATCATAATAAGGATCAGTAATCACAAAACAGATATATTTCCGATTTTTTCCAGGGAAAGTAAAAAACAAAAAAATTGGACGTGTTCATTTTTTAATAAAATTCTTCGTATTAATCAGATTTTTATAAATACGTAAAGAATTAATATTAAAAAGTTATTTTATTAGCCATATGTTATAAAAACCATTTTTAAAAAATCCTGTTTTCAAAATATTAATGTACTTAGTAACTGCAAAAATAATTTACGAACTTAATTTCAAAGCTTACTTTAAAATTTGAAATTTATTCAAATGATAAAAAAATAATAATATCTCAGTGAATGAAAACGTGAAATAATTTATTAAAAAATTATTATTCTTTTATTCAGTAAAAAAAGTCTCTTTTGAATTGCAAAATAACTCCATTTTCACAGAAAAAAAAATCTTTATTGATCTACCATTTTGCTAGAATTCATTTACATTTTTTGAATAATCGTTTGCTCTCTGTCAGAAAAAATAAGTTTTTTTGAGTTCAGTGTTTTAAAAAAATGTAAAATAATTCGCTAGCGTGAAATAGCATTAAGTATTCGTTTAATATTGGTATTTATAATAAATATTTATCTTTGATGAATCAATCTGTTGCAAAAGAAACAAAATTGATTTAAAAAAAGAAAGTATATATTAAGGATTCTGTATCACTTATTTCTTTGTTATAATTTTTTTGGAAAATAGTTTACTTTTTTATAATTTTTAAAAGCAAAAAATCGTCATTTCTATACAATCTATAATCCTCTCAACTCTACGACCAGTTTAACCCTATCTAATTAGTCGTATATAAATAATGTTATAATACTTTAAAATAATAATTTAATCTGTTTGCAAATAATTCTGTACTAAGTAATAATAAATCTGTATTAAAATAACAGTCTAATCTGAAAAATAATATTCTAATATGATCGATGGAAGCTGATTACGATGAAATTTTAGAAATACAATGACAATCCATCACATAATATGAAAGCAATTTTTGGAATAACGTTTTTTAGTTTTTATTGTACATTAAAGTTTACTATAAGTTAAAGTACATTAGTTTTCATTATACATTTTATAATACATTAAATTGGTTTATCTTTATCTGTGCTCTCTTTTTTCCCCCACTCCTTCAGGAGTTTTCAAATCCTTGATCTAATTTCTTCTTCGTCTTCGTCGACTAAAACTTTGTAGATTTGTAAATAATAACAGAAAATTTTAGTTTCATGAAGGGACATGAAAAGGGCTACATCAACTTTTAGAAACATGCTTTATGAATACTGTCGGCTCTCCGATTAGACAGACTAGACGGTTATTTAGGGTTACTGGACTGAAAAGAGGCCACAGACGAGTCGATTCGAAGAATTGGTAGTGAAATCTAAAGATATCAAGTAATTTTTAAAAAATTGAGTGATAAATTATTAGGACTACATTGACTATACATATTTAATTATTAAAATAATCTGTTAGCATACAAGTAATTATTTGTTATAATATATTGGAATATTAATTAATCATTAACCGGTTAGTCTGTATTCCCCTTGATATGTTCTGTCAAACAAAAATTCTAAGATTATATTTGTTTCAAATTTATTATTATTTAAATGTTAATTTAACATTTAAACAATAATAAATTAACATTTATTAATGTTTAAATGTTAAATTAAATGGTTATCAGCTTTAATAATATTTAAATGCTCGTTTTTATAAATAAATACTTCATTAACTAATAATTATGATTAACTTTTGAAGAATTCATATTTTATAATACGCATATTATACGCATATATATACCCAAGCCGGCGTTCTGTCCTAGAGGTAGCGCGTCTTCCCTGTGATCTGGGCGCCCCGGGTTCGAGTCCCGGTTAGGGCATGAGTGTTGTATCTGTAAGGTGAGTAAATGTGCCTCCCTGTAAAAAGGGGCTGTGCAAACGAATGCGAGAAGTGAGAGTGAGTAAGTTATACTCTTGGCCCTAGTTGGCGCTACTTCAAAAATAAGAGACACGCATTTCGGCTAAAAATCGCTGCTCATCAGCGAGATTGTCCATGGCAAGTGCCATTAATAAAAACAACAACATACATATTCATAATATTTACATGTTGTAAAATATTAGGGACAAATTGTCTATGCAAAATTAAGGATTACAATCATCAATTAACACATAGATAATTACTTGTTAAATTAAATTAGACCATTTATTAATAATAAAATGGTTAGTCTTAATTATATTTATCTGATACGTTCAATCAAATAAAAACAATATTATTATATTCGTTTTAAATTTATTAGTTGATTATTAGTTTGAATGCTCATATTTATAATAAAAGAGTTCGTTAACGGGCACATTTCCGTTTCCGGCGCAAGCGAAAAATCGGCAAAGAAATTTGGCGGAATTCTATATTATTTGGCGATTTTTCGCTTAAAAATCGTTGTAAGAAATTTGGCGGAATTCTACATTATTTAGCAATTTTTTCTTCGACCGGCTAACCGAAAAGTACCAATTACCTAATAATTATGATTTATTATTCAAGAATTTAATTATTTATTTCCTTTTCATAATATACATGTTGATAAACAGATGAGTAAAAACATATAAATGTTTACGAAGTTATTAAAATATTAACATAAATAATTCATTGACATTTTAAAAATGTGTTTAAAAGTGAAATTAAATTGACTAGTTATTAAAGGTTTACATTCCGTGGAGCCGTTATTGAGTATCACATACGACTTATCTCTTGCTAACACGTCACTGATTCACAGACTCACATCAGCAATAACACACAAAAAAAGACGTCAAGATCTAACGGATTTTCTCTAAGCCGTTGCAACGTCTTCGGCTAACACCCGAAGAAATCAAACCGCAACTTTGCATGACACAACGCCGGATTAAAAATAAAATTCGAACTAAAAAAAAGAGCGGGAGAGAGCGAGAGCGTCATCCCTCGGGAGACATTAGCATATTCCTCGTAAACAACCACTAGTTAGTGGGTCAGGGTTCCGAGAGAGTTAAACGGCCAACTGCGCAACAACGTAATAAATGTCGAGCAACACATAACGGGTTGGCGAAAACAAGGTTTCCGGTTTTGTGAGATCAGCGGTTGCGTCATCGCCAGCACGCGGTGTGTGCGTCTGTCTTTCCGCTCCCGAAAAAACGAATTAGAGGTCGGCAGGACCCAATAACATCCTCGACCACAATGCATGGAATGCGAATGGGATACGCGGCACTCTAAGATCCCGGGGTAAGTGAAAATGTTGCTTTTGAAGGTGAGGGGTGGGAGTGGTGACGCCTACACAAGAAGTAATTTTTCATGGCCTACAGAAATTAGATGAAGGATTATCTTGTGAAGTTTTGTGCTTTAATGAAAAACATTACACTTGAATTGAGACTTTCATATGATTTAACTTTCGCTGAATGCATTATGCGTCGAATGCTAATTGTCTACTTTACACTAAATGCTACCTACATCGGTCGGTCATCATGTGTATCGCGCATGAAATGCTACATGAAATCGCCGATCATTACGAATATTACTCTTTGAATGCTGCATACATTGACCGATCATTATGAGTATAGCACATTGAATGCTACATATATCAACTGCCATTAAATGTATTACACATCAAATATACATATATCGGTCAACCATCATATACTTTTCGCATGGTACATAAATTGGTTGATTAAGTTGTGTATTCACATTGAATGCTACATATATTGGCCGATCAACATGTGTACTGCGCACTGAATGCTACAT
>JAOUZG010030537.1:830812-850806 GCA_026289955.1 Argiope argentata | reverse complement strand
ACATATATTGGCCGATCAACATGTGTACTGCGCACTGAATGCTACATTTATCGGTTGGTCGTTATGTGTATTATAAACTGAATGCTATATCATCAGCCGACCATTATATGTATTGCACGTTGAATGCTACAAAATCGGTCAATCATCATGTATATTGTACACTAAATGCTATATTTATCGGACATTCATCATATGTATTACACATTTAATGCTACATATATTGGCCAACCATCATGTGCTTTGAACATTGTTTGGTACATAAATCGGTTGATCAAGTTGTGTATTCACATTGTATGCTATATACATCGGCCAATCAACATGTGTACTGCATACTGAATGCTACATTTATTGGCTGGTCGTTATATTTATAACAAATTGAATGTTAAATCATCCGCCGGCTATTATATGTATTGCAGGTTGAATGCTACATAATCGGTTGATCATCATGTGTATTGTACACTGAATGCTATATTTATCGGACGTTCATCATAAGTATTACACATTTAATATTTCATACATCGGCAGCTCATCATTTGTATTACACATTTAATACTACATATATCGACCTGCCATCATGTCCTTTGCACATTGAATGGTACATAAATCAGTTGATAAAGTTTGCATTCACATTGAAAGCTACATACATAGGCCAATCATCATGTATATTGCGCACTGAATTTTACATTCATCGACCGGTCTTTGTGTATTACATATAGAATGCTATACACATCAGTCGGCCATTATATGTATTGCACATTGAATTGTATATATATATTAGACGGTTATCATGTGTATTTTACATTAAATGTTACATACATTTGTCGGACATCATGTGTACTTCACATTAAATTCTACATAGATCACACGGTCATCATATTTATTACAACTGAATACAAAAGCCGACGATTGTATACGTTTATTATTTACACAGTACCATTTGATCTTCACATATGTTCAACACATGATGGCCGGCCATTATATGTGTTTTTCAAAGGTCATGTAAATGACTAGTTATTATGTGCATTATTAAGAGGATAAATACATACGGCGATCGGTTATCATAAATATTTTCCGCGGATATATTTGATAATGGCTAGTCATATTATGTAATATCCACCGAAAACAACAAATGTACTTGATGACGATTAATCATTAGATGCATATTTCTTCGAATACGTCATGTGATGACTAGTTGTCCGAAAGCGATGAATAAGGAATATCAAATTAATTTTCGTTACGAAATCAATATTTTTACGAAATAAATATGAGTAATGCTATAGTTAATACGTAATTAACTTGTTTTTGAAAAAAAAGATCACGCAACAAATAAATGCAAATGTGGTATTTAAATGAGTTGATTTTTTTTCCGGAAAAACATTTTCGTTGTATAAATATATTTGGCATTTCTTATGATAATGACAAATTAATCATAAATTTCCGGAGAAAATTTGTCGTCAATTAACTACAACATTTTCATAGAATTTATATGAATTTTTTTAGAATTTTACGGAATCATTATGAATTCTGTTGTAATTTAACAATGCAAATAATCCAAAAAATGACAAATATAAAATTAAGTAATGATTCCGTTTAGTAATGTTGTACAGTTTCTCAAAATAGTCTAAAGATGTGAGCGAAAAATACAATTATTAATATAAATGGTTACATTTCCTTTTAACATCAATAAACGTTCTTTATAACTTGGTTTGTTTGCTTATATGTAAAATTGAAAATAAATTTGCACCATTCAAATTAATGAGAGATTTTTTTAAACATGATTTAATGTTTTATATAAAATTAGGATACGTACTTTATACTTAAAAGAGTACATATGAATTATGAAAATTATTTCAAGAAGATATACAAAATTAATTTAAACAATTGTAGAAATTTATTGTAAAACAATAAAAAATATTCCTTGTAGAGTTTATTATTATTGTCCATAAATTTTTTGATTGAACCAAAAGAATTAATTTGAAGCTTACACGTTATAGTGCGAATTCAGTAAAAAAGATGTTTTCAGTTTTTTTTAAAAATTTTTTGAAAAAACATATAATATATTTGCCAAAATATTTACATCTGAACAAAATACATGCGTTTGAAATGAAATATAAAATTCAAACGTAATGTTCAGTTATATATAAACAATTTCACTCATATATTTGACACAAAATTTATTAAGTACTGTTTAAAATAAAGTAAATGTTTAATAATTTTTATTAAAACAACTGATATAAATTTTATAAAACTGAATGACATATCGGTTTTATAAAACTGTTATGAAACTGAAATATTAGAAGTTTTTGTAAAAGCTTCTAATATTTCAGTTTCATAACAGTTATCAATTCAATTTAGAATATTTATAAATATATTGCAAATAATACATAAATTTTAGGAACCGATTGAACTTTTGTTTCACAAGTTCAAGAATTTGGCTCGCAAATAAGTCACAGTTTCAGACCATTTGAATTGATAAAACAAACTCGAAAACTGAATTCCATTTAATGATATTTTACCCTTAGGAATTGTATTTACTAATATAAGATAACTTTATTCTTAATTAAGTATAAAATATGCCTATAAAACACTAACTATATAATGTTTTCAAACTCATTTTGTTTATAAATGTCTTATTTATCCTACCATAATCTTAAAACTTATTGTAGCAAATGACTTTATTCCGATACGGATCAGAGCACGAAAAAGCACCTTTTGTACTAAGAGACCTATAACAATTGTATATAATACTAGCAGCCTTTGGCAACCAGTTGGTCCGCAAGTATTAATGCTCGCTAAAATTTTCACATAATATTTTATGTAGCTGTGTCTCATAACTGGTTTTTCACCAAAATATATTTAAATCAAACAGATTTTGATAATCATATAATTCATTTATAGTGTTATTTTCTTCAGATGTTCTGTTCATTGTACTACTCATCTTTCTCTTTCTATCCCTGCAATGATTGTCCCGGAATTGATATTTTACTTAAATAGTGGAGGAAAAGGTCTAAAATTCTACGTTTTTATAGAATAATGAGATTCAAATTTTCATAATTGTAAACACACTAAACAAATAAAATCACAATTGGTTTTCAAGAGATGCGAAAGTTTAAAAACGGCTTGGAAAATGCCGCGCACAGAGGAAATAATGGTGACACAGACATACACCCTTCTTTTCTTTTTTTTTCTATCCTTTTTTTACTTTACTACTTTTCTTTCTATAAACCCTTTTTTCCCTTTGTTATTCTTTTTTTTTCTTTCCTGCCCAGACTTTATTTTGAGCAGGCATAGATTAAATATCCATTCAGACTACTAATAAAAGCTACTATTTCCTTTCTTTTTTAAACACCCCGTTATCTATAAATCAAAACCAACTGACTTCGCGTATTTATTTCTAAACAAATCATAATTTATTACTTCCTGCTATCTTACTCAGTAGGTGTGGGGAAGGAAATGAAGATTTTTGGCGGGAAAGTAAGAAAAGAGTCGTTTTAACCATTTTCCTCGCAGTTTTTTCATTTTTCCTCTCCATAAGAATCATCCTCGTGTCTTCAAGAAAACATTTTTAAAAAATTAGCCGAATCGGTCGAGCCGTTCTCCAGTTTTGTGCTTAGCAACGCATTTCGCGATCCATTTTTAATAATATAGATTGTGAATTATAAAAACTATATCCATTTTGATGGGCAACATAAGGCAACTAAAAAGAAACAGTTATGCCACTTAATATGAAATCTATACTGAATTAAAATTTGAAATATTTTTCTACTAATAGCTTTAAAATTTTATCTCTATGATTACATTTAACAACAACTCTGTACATGTATTTTATATTTTAAAATTTGAATAGTTTTTAAGCTTATTGAAATTGTCACGAAATTTTAATTTGGTACTTGATTTTGAGACTTTAAATGTAATTTCTCAGCAAATTTTTGTTCCAATGTTTTAAGAAGAATGCTTCGGAAATCCAAATTCGATTTTTGGATACATTTATTCGCATGCTAAAAATCAATCTCCATAAAAACTCGCCATGGATGATACGATACATTCAGTAAAAATTCTAAGTTCGCTCCAAATTTTAGTATTACAATTTTTAAGTAACAAATTTTAGTAACTATAGGACGCCAATGCTATGCAAGGTGTTCACTTAACTTCACTTCATCTTTATTAGATAATATGAGAGAAAGTTTTGGGATTGGTTTGATGGAGTTCATTTGGCGCAAGAACTATTTTTGATTAAACTGCGCCAAACATATGACGCTTAATCTTATTTTAAAAGTTTGTTTCTAAATAAATTTCTTTTCCTGGACTTGTCAACCTGTAAAATCTACTAAAATTGATAGCATGGTAAAAAACAATCTAATAATGATTTAAGAATCAAGTAAAAAGGTTAAAGTCAATCATTTATAAAAATGTAAAAATATGAGGAACTTTAGGGAAAATGTCTTTTAATTTGATTTAGAGAGAGGGAATATAGCGAATGCTTTAATTGTTAAAGCATTCGTATAACATGTAGTTGTACATTCTATTAAGATGTGAAAAACCGTTATAAGACACTGACATTGTTCGGTAAATATCATAATTTAAATCTGTTAATAAACATTTAGCAGACGATTCCTTTTCAGACATCTTATAACTGCTATTTTTTATTTTAATTAAAATATTATTAAAAGTTAAAAGCAAACGATTTTTTCTTTGATAAAAATATTTTTATTCATATTATTTCATTTATTATTTTTTTGTATAATAGCTGATTATCAATAGTAAACTTTTTAGAATCTGGCAATACTTGTTATATATTCTGTTCAGTGAAAAGAATAAACAAGTCAATGGAATTCTAAAATGCTTGGAGAACTATTTTAGTTTTAAGAATTTAATACGCTTTGAACGCTATAGTTTGAATCTTAAGAAAACGGGTAGTTTTCTAGAAAGCATGCAAAAGACATACGATACGGGTTCCTCCTATATTAAATATTTACGTGTGAGCCGTGTGTGGCCAATTCTTAAACTGGTAAGAATTGTGCCAAATTTTTCTTAAGGCAAACAGACTATTAGATGCTAGAAAGTTTTGGGGGGACTACTCTTACAAATTTCCGTCCTGTAAACTAAATACTTGATAAACACAAACTTGTTTTTATCTTTTTAAAATGTTAAAAAGTTGTAAAATCAAATATTTGATGAATCAATGAATTGATTTGGGTTTCATTTAAAACATTGAAAATATTGCTGTTAAATATACCTAAAAATATGTTTATATAAAAATATGACTCAGACTAAAGAATGGTCAGCAATTAAATGGATATCATGGGGTAAATAATTGTATGGATATTACAAAGATGTAAAAAAAATTCTGAAAGGAAATTTTCAGAAGTTATCACGAGAAAATATCTAAATCTAATTTAATTTATAATTATTTTTTTAAAAAAAATAACTATAATTTCATAAGTTTTTCTCTCAAAAGTCCTCTAACTCAAACCCTACCGTTCATCACATAAACATACACACAGAGAAACAGAAACAAACTCATTCATCTTTATTACAAGTAGAAATTAGTATGCTGATTACTGATGCGTCAGATATGTTTTAATTTTAATAAAAATATAAACAAACCATAAATTAGGCATATTTCATTTTCCTTTTTTTTTCGTTACCAGACAGAAAGCTTTTCAAAGAAAACGAAAAATTTTTCACGGATGATAAAATGAAAGAATAAAATTATAGGCAGAAGAAAGCATCTAATTAAAAGTTATCTAAAAAAATCTAGAATGGCATTTCATGAATAATAAATTATTATTATTATTAAATTGCTATTTTCTTCACCAAATGAAGATTTTAATAAGATTTAATTGTATGCCATATTTTAATGCTTATAAAATAAAAATTTAAAAAAAATCTAATGAAAAATATTTTAATTAATTTAAACTTTAATACTATGCATATTAACTAAAAAAATTGGCATCAAAGCAATGATATGTAAATTTATTTCCTACAGATAGCATACAATTAGTATGTTTTCAAAGATGACATCTCTCCTAAAGAATTTCTTTAATTATTTACCAATTGTTCATCCTTTTTTGATAAAAATTTGATAGCTTTTTATTCTGGATAATCAACATTCATATCAAGTACGTTTACTAAAATATATAAAAGAATTGAATTAATTTAAATGAAAAAGTCAAATGTGCGTGCGTGCGTGCGTAAATTTTGTAATCCTTATAAATTTCTGTTTCGAAATTCACAATTGAATATATATTACAACTGCTTTGTTTGTCTTGAAACAGTTCTTCAAAAATGAATATTACGAAACGTTTCAGAATTTCAAATACTTGTATCAATTTGTAAAGAGATTTCAATTGCATTTTTTCAAAAAAAAAACCTGTCTGATTTAAAAACATTTATTCACATTCCTTTTTTTATATACACAGTGAATCTAATCTAATCGTGACATAATATCTTATCTCCAATCTATTGGAGATATTCATATAATTCAAATCGGAAATTGCTTTAAATGACATAAAAATTACATTTTATTTTGTGTCAGTTAATAAATAAGCTGTCTCCTATTTAACAAATATTCATGGCACTTTAATATTTTTGAATTTAAAAAAGTACCCCTTTTCTTCGACCCAAATTGATTGAATTATTAAAATTTAAATATTTCTATTAAATATTCTAAAAACTTTTAATATGTATCAATACCTGTTTAAAGACAGTTAACCTAATCGAACCACGCCGCTACTACAAAATTAATATTGATTAACTTGAAATAATAAAACTTCAGGCTTCATAACTAGGTCATTTTTTTCATTTGTCACGAGTTCATTTTCATCGCAGAATTAGAAGATTACAATTTTTTTTTGTTATTATTATGCCAAAAATATAGTTGATGATATAATTGACTAGCAGGACGGAGATTTTGAATAAGTATTTATATTGTGAATTTTTAGAAATGGTATATTTATTGAATGAGAGGAAATAAATAAATGATTTGTATCATTAAAAATTAATTTAAATGATTCTATATGAAGACATAAAAGTAAACACTTCGCAGTAAAATAAAATTTAATTAATATAACTAATATTCGGCTTGGCTTAATATAATTCGAGCTTTTATTATAAACATGTTTCATAAATATTGTTAATGCTTGCGTAAAATACAAGATACGATGCAAACTTGATGTATTGTAATTGTTTGTTTTCAAATGGAAATCTGCTAATTTATACGAATTTACTAGCCTCGAAATTTAATTAGTAAACTAACTGCACATTTGTTACCTATTTTGTATCTATATATCAATTTCTTTACATAAAGCAAGACAGCGTAGGAGATGTTAGAATTTGCTTTCTAAGAAATTTCACTAAAATCTGTATGGTTCATATTGTCGGTTGGAGTCACATCCACTCCAATGATGGAGCATATAATCTACGAGAGGAAACTGGGTTATTTCTGACGAGTAAGGCAGATATTTATGTCCTTTCCGTTATGTTAAAATTTTTGCCCTCCGATTTCGTCGATGTTGTGACCACTACAATCTGTAAATTCTCGGATATCTAAGAAAATAGAGTGCAATTCCTTTGATGAAATTTCTCTATCTGAAATTGTCTGAAAATCTCGAAAATTCTGATGAAAAATACAGAATTTTGAATTATTTTAAAACAGATAATATTTGAAGCTACGGTGTTAACTTTAAAAAAAATCTTTATTAAAAAATAATTTGATAAAAAAAACTTTAATCTGATCTTAAATTTTAGCATTTCGCACTTTCGTCTAGCGTAACTTAATAATATGATTCAAAAGCCAGTGGAAAAAAATTAGGAATTAAATATACAATTGTATATCAAAAATATTAAACATAAGCATTAAAATCATGAAACAATTATAAGTTAAAACTATAAAAAATAACATCTAAAAATCCCTAAAAAATGTCTAAAGAATATCAAATATTCATTAAATTTCAAAACCTATGAAATTTGAATGCAAATTCTGTTAAACATAAATAGACGAGAATTCAAAGGCCATTTTCAAATATTTAGGAAATATCAACTACACATTTATTAAAATCAATTCACAAATAATTACTGCAGTTTCAAACGTGATTAAATTATATTAGTTAAAAAACAAACCAAACAAGTATTTATATCTAGCTGAATGTTAATCTGGCCTTTCTCTAAAATAACTAAAAAATTCTACAAAAATTGGACAATAAATAATAATAAAAAATGTCTCTTTAGTTTACTGAATATTAGGCTAATACTCCGAATTAATCATATAAATCATATAATTTAATCATATAAATAAATTAATTTGATATTTTGTTTGGCATGTTAAATGTAAAAATATTGTGTAGCTAAGGTCTTTGAACTAGAGTCAACGTATTTCAACTTATTGCTTAATTTACAAGGAATTCACGTTCATTTCTCTTGCGTGACCTTGGTCAGGAGAAGTTTTCAAGGGCAACTGACTCTCAATTTAGACAGAAATTCTTTTCTTTCGTTCTTTGATAGTAAAATTATGCTCAGATCCGCTTGCGATCATAAATATATTCATTCACTAATCGGGCATTATATGCATTGCTTTTTTTAAACTAAAATGTCTGCTTTATCATTTAATATTTGAGGGTCAGAAGAAAAGTGAATCAGTTTTTTAGAATTCAGAATTCTGTATAGACACGAAAGAAGTTAAAAAAAATATTAAATTTGCAATTGAGGAATTTTTAATAGGCATTTAACGTGAAATATAACAAGTATATTTAAGTGATATAATGTCTAAATATCTTAGTCCTGAAATTATTATGATATAAACTAAACCTTTTTAATATTTCCTATGAAATTAGTGGTACCTAAAAGTAAAAAGACTGCACAAAATATTAAAGTGAACAAAATGTATCGGAAGTGTTATCTTTAAACAAAATACGTCAATTTATTACCATAATTTCTTATAACTTCTTTGTCCAAGTAAAATTTCAGAATTATATTTAAAGTGGTTTCTGAAACTTGACATGAACTTGACTTGAAACTTGACATGAAACATGAATTATTCGCAATTTTCTTTTATTGCATATTATTATTCCTTAATTATTATGTTATGCTTAACACGAAATTGTCAGAAAGGAATTTTTAAATATGGAAATAAAAAAAGTCACACGGTACTATATCTGGTAAATATGTCGCTTGCAAAGACTTATTTTTTCCGAATTTTGTGTCAAAAATTCGTTTAAAATAGTCGAAGTTTTTAAAATGTTTGCTATACCACAATAAAATTTCGGGGAAAAGTTTTATGGAATTATCTGCAAAAATGACGGAGATATTTAAAATTGTGAACTTACTGCAACTCTAAGAAAGGTTCGTTCTAAATTGAAAAATGCATTTCTTAATAATATCATAGAGTTTTTCGGAATTATTTAACTGTGGAGTAAAACGATGAATGAAATAAGAAAAAATTATAATTTAAAATTATAAAAAAATGCATTCAAAGGGGGTGAATGCTAGATAATACATTTTTTAAGTTTAGAGAGCAGTCGTTTCAAGTCATAGAAACTTCATAATTTTAATCGCAAATATCTCCAACAACTTTACAGATTATGGAGTTTTTTTTCGCTGTTTTTATTGCAGTAAAGAGTGCAACTTTCTAAATGGAATTATTATTAAATGCCCTTTAATTTTTGATTTTTTTAAATGTTTTTTGTTTTTGCCACTAAGAGGGCTGTAATTTGTCTCAAAAAATTCAGCACATTCACTTTATTATAAGTACATCTTATTTCCACAGCTGTGAGAAGGGCCATTTTGAATTTGTAAATGTTTATCGATTTACCCTGTATATACAATAAGTTCACTACATTATTGGCCCAGTAAATAATCCTTAAAAGATTATAAGTGGGCTTATATTTCCAGTTAAAAAATTCAATAAATGAGGTACAGCGCTATATTATATGATCTACGAGTCAATAAATTTGTTTTTAATAGAAAATTTAAAGTTAAGTTTCTTTAAAAGTGCAGAATTAATTTTTATAGTAAATTATATTATGCGTTTCTTGACATACTAACAATTCAAATAAAAATTTTAAAAAATCTTTTCACGATTGAAATTGTTAATTCAATCGTTCCCTAGGGAAAGATTAGCCAATCAGCTTGTACTCTTCAATACTCTCTCTAAATTTTGAGCCCCACTCTTGAATATCTTAATTTTTGTTTCTCAGGTGCAACACTTTCCTCTGTATATCGGTTTTTGTTGCAGGTATTTTTTTTCAGCAGTGAAGAGAGATTGTGGCATTTTTCGATTGTCGTGTTTTCTATAGATCTTATATCACCAGTTTTTGATTGATTTCTATATAACTTATATCACCAGTTTTTGATTGATTTGTATAGATCTTATAGCACCAGTTCTTGATTGATTTCTATGGATCTTATAGCACCAGTTTTTGATTGATTTGTATAAATTTTAAATCACCAGTTCTGGATTGATTTCTATAGATATTATAGCACCAGTTCTTGATTGATTTGTATAGATTTTATATCACCGGCTCTTTGATTGATTTGTATAGTTCTTATAGTGCCGGCTTTCTGGCACAGAGCTAGCGTGTCTTCCTCGTGCTATGGGAGTCCCGGTTTCAAGTCCTGGTTCGGGCATGGTTGTTTTTCTGTGTGCTATCTGTTAAATGTGTGCCTGTGACCCCCTGTAAAAAGGGGCTGCGCAATCAAATGTGGTGAGCGTGTAGCTAAATCGTACTCTTGGCTCTAGTTGGCGCTACTTCAAAAACAAGGGATGCTTCTTTCGGCTTAAATCTGCTGCTGTATCAGCAGGGGGCTTGGCCATGGCAAGTGCCATAAGTAACAAGAATATAACAAATAAAGGCATCTTTAATTTATTTTTGAGTTTGAAACATTCTGTTATGTAATGCTGAACTGAGCCTATTTCTACACATATACATTTGTTCTATTCTTCCGAACCTGTAGAAGTATTCAGGAAATCTTACATGTATCGATATAACTTGCACTATTATTAGGTGAAATATCATATTTATAACGTTATACGTTCTTTGCACGACATTATTTTTCTATCCTGCCACTGCACACTCATCTTTTTTTTCTAATTTCCTTCTTTAATACTTAGAATTATTTTGAGACTACAATATCTATTTGGTCTTTATGTGTAACTTATTTTGCATATTCATCTGCTCTCTCGTTTTTGTATATTCTAATTTGAGTCTTAGTCCAATTCAACACTTATTGTAGATAAAAAAAATGGAAGTAAAAAAACACCCTTACGTTTTTTCTTTAAATGTCATTTGCATTTATACATCATTTCAACACAATTACAATTTACGAGAAACAAATTATAAAGGGCAAAATATTTCATTCATACGATGCTCAGTTGTGCTTATAGATTGTTTTTTTTTTAATATCTTGAGAACAAAGTTCACTTTCGAGGATTAGATGGATATTAGTGCTGATATCATGACTTGAGGATTATTCATATTGAAGAAAAGGTTAAAAACGAATTATTTTGTTCTAATGTAAACGATGAAGTTCTAATGGAGCAAAGAAGTTAATTCATCTTCATTTGACGATGCAATAAACTGTATTGAAAAACTTGGAACAAATTTTACCAATTTAAACAGTGAAAAACCATTAAATATATTTAATCAGATATGTAATGCTACATTTAATACTCAACCACAATAAGTTCACTAAATGAAAAACAAAGATTCTTTTAATAAAAAGCTGATCTGAACGCATACAAATCGTTTGAAAAAAAAAAAAGAAATTTTGATTTTGCATTCATGATATGCAATAAAGACATAATATTTCATACTTTAATAATACATTTATAAGTTGTATTTCTAACATTATTTTTTAAAGTAATATATTAATATCAGTTTTGAAAAAAATTAAAAATTCCAATTTTTGTAAGAATTTGCACCAGTAGCATTAAATTTGTTATAATCAAAACTGTTTAGTAAATTTTCGAATATACTATTGCGATCAAAAAGAATCTAGATTCTTTATTTAAAATACCTCTTAGTTATCGTCTGTAAACTTTCATCCAAACGTTTTACGATTTTTGTAAACATCCATAAAAAATTAGCTTCAAATTATCGTTTGAAAAGGAATTTTTCAGACGATAAATCAATTTCAATGAGAGTAAAATTTTAATTTTTCAATATTCATAAAAGGCGAAAGTAATTAAATAAAGAATATGCATTTTTTTCTTTTGAAAAATAACTTTTGAAACAAAAATGTTAGAAATGCCTCGGATTCTTTAAAAACAGGTATTATTAAAAGAAAATAATATTTAATTGAAATAAAATTGATAAAGAAAGACGAAATTCCGTCATAAAGGAATCGAACTTTCAAATATTATCTCCACTTTCTAATTTTCAACAAATCAATTAGATAAGAGAATTATAAATTGTGATGCTTGTTTAATAATTAGAAATATTAGTGATCAAAAATAACAATAATATTAGAGGTATTTTGTACGTATTCTTTAAGGGAAACAGAAAATAACAAAAGTTGCATAGGAACAATCTCATAGGTTTTCCTCCAATTTAATACGCCAATTAGCGTTTTTCTTTCACTTTCATATATATAAGAATAAAATGGTAGACAGACTAACGAAATTTGCTACAAATACTTTTAACTCTCCTGTTCTTTTTATGATATCAAAAACGCAGTTGAATTGGGTTTTTAGTTAAAATAGCAAAAATAGTAAGCAAGCTCCAAGCAATAAAACATTTCATTGACTGTTGGCCTAATTTGTCTAATAGAAAACTCGACCTATTTCTTAACCGATTAATAATTGACCACGACAGTTCTTCTGTAAACTTACGCTGTTGAAGAAACCTTTACACTGATTCCCATAATCTCAATGTCTTGTTTATTAAATTACAAGCATTTTAATAGAATGCTTGTAATTTAATAAACAATGCATCCGCTATTTTCATTTTCCACATCACTTTATGATATCATTGATGAAACTCCCCATTTTTATTCACTTTTAAAATGAATGGATTTTACAATTTGAACTTTTTTTAGAGTTCTACTTCTCTTTACGGCTAGTTTTGAACAGATTTTACAAATTAACGTACGATAAATGATACAATTTATAAACAAATTCTTAAAATAATATTTTAATTCTCACCATAAGTTTAACATAATTTAATTGTAAATGGCTATTGCACCAATAAATCTATAAAACCAAACCAAACCATAAAACTGGTATTTTTTTATGAATTTTTTTACAAAAGATTTACTAATTATAGCTTCACTAGCTCCATATTTACATGATATGGCACCATGTAACTATTTTTAAATTTTCTCAAGTTGAGTTGGTCCTTCGTGTTCATCATTTTGATTCCATTTATTTAATTAAAAATCAGTACAAATATATAAAACTTTGAAAACATTAATTATAAAATCTAAAGATTTATGAAGTTAAATTCTTTAATTTATTTATATTAAGTCCCGTTTCAAAGCAACACTTTGGATATTTTGGAACGGACCTTATCACCAGACAACCACACTATCAGCCAATATTTTTTTCAATAAGTAATTTTTCTTTAATTTTATAAAATAATACCAACACTTACCAACGTAATAAATGTACGTATAAAAAAATCAGAGGTAAAATATGTTTGAAAAATGCCAATACAGACTTCATTTTCTGTGTCATAATAAATTCAATAAAACTATGGCACTAATATCCAATGTGCAGTATTATTTGTTTTCCAAAAACGAATTTAGCTCGCAATCTACACGCCCCGTTTGTTAAGCAATCAAGTAATATTGATTTTGACTTTTTGTTCAATGTTTATAATATATCTTAGGTAAATATTCTTTTGCTTCTAATTAAATAACTCATTTCCTTTCATTCATATATATTTAAAAGAATAGTAAGATTTAATTTTAAAAATAATTTATCAAATTTCTTCCTTCTTTTTTGAACTTTCACTTACCGAAATATAGCAATCTAGTCAGTCAATGATGACAGATGAATATGATGATTCATTTCCATCGTATTAATCATCACTGCAAGTAGGTTAAACAATCAAATAATCTTGATTTTAACTCCTTGTTATATGTCTATAAAATTTCTGAAGTAAATATTCTTTTGCATCTAATTAAATAACTCATTCTTATAGATTTTAAAGAATAGTTAGATTTAATTTAAATAATAATTTCTGACATTTATTCTCTCTTTTTTGAACTTTCACTGAATGAAATATAGCAATCTAGTCAGTCAATGATGACAGATGAATATGGTAATTCATTTGCATCGTATTAATCATCATTGCAAGTAGGTTAAACAATAAAATAATCTTGATTTTAACTTCTTGTTCGCTGTCTATAAAATTTCTGAAGTAAATATTCTTTTGCTTCTAATTAAATTACTCATTCATATTTATTTAAAAGAATAGTTAGATTTAATTTAAATAATAGTTTCTGACGTTTCTTCTTTCCAACTTTCACTTAACGTAATATACCTATCTAGTCAATGATGACAGATGAATATTGTAATTTAATTGAATCGTATTAATCATCATTGCAAGTAGGTTAAATAATCAAATAATCTTGGTTTTGATTTCTTGTTCGCTGTCTATAAAATTTATGTAGTAAATATTCTTTTGCTTCTAATTGAATAACCCATTTCCTTTCATTCATATAGATTTTAAAGAATAGTTAGATTTAATTTTAAATAATAATTTCTAACATTTCTTCTTTCTTTTTTGAACTTTCACTGAAGGAAATATAGCAATCTAGTCAGTCAATGATGACAGATGAATATGGTAATTTATTTCCATCGTATTAATCATCAATGAAAGTAGGTTAAACAATCAAATAATCTTGATTTTGACTCCTTCATCTCTGTCTATAAAATTTCTGAAGTAAATATTCTTTTGCATCTAATTAAATAACTCATTCATATACATTTAAAAGAATAGTTAGATTTAATTTAAATAATAATTTCTGACATTTCTTCTTTCCAACTTTCACGGAACGTAATATAGCAATCTAATCAATGATGACAGATGAATATTGCTATTCAATTACATCGTATTAATCACTATTGCAAGTAGGTTTATGTTATCCGTGCCAAGGTTAAGTGAATAGAACATCTTGTACCAACTGATATAATTGTGATTTCGAACATTTTCCCCTAATTTATCTATAGCGTTCAAAATTTAGAGCGGAAGTTCTCAGTTTCTGGGCCTTACAGCTGAGGGTACATGTCATATCACTTGGAAGAAGCAAAATTACTGCTGGTAGAGATGAAAAACACAAAAATTATAGGATTAAAAGGAAAAATTAGTACAGAATTTTTTTTCCAGATTCATATAAAATATGTAAATTTTATAGGGGAACCGGAGTTAGATGGTGTTATTGATAGTTGATTATTTTCAATAAATTTTTAAGGTAAATTGATTATATTGTATATGGTATTAGAATAGAGTTTTCTTGTATTATACCTATTTGGGTAACATTTTTGCTTTCAATGTTATTTGAATATTTTGCAAGCAATAAATATAATTATTAAATATTATAGTTACATTAACAGTCAATCATTTCATTATTTTTGTCCAATTAACTTTGGTGAAATGCCTGATGATGATTGGGATATTTTCTTCAAGATGGTTAATGTAATGATTTGATATCAAAGCATTTCTATAGAATGGATCTATTCAATTATTTATTATTCTCTCAGGTTTAGTCATAAAACACTGAATAGTTTTTTATTTAAAATGTTAGCGACTTACGCTTATTTTATTAAATATAACATACTACCGTAAATCATAATAATAATTTAAAATTCGTTAATCATCAAAAACTTTATTTATTGAGACTACTTAACATATATTTCTTTTTTTTTTCTCGTTTAAACCATTTTTCGGAGCCCCTATTAGAATGGATATTCCATATAGATATATAATCAACATTTTCTTTAAATTATACTGAATTTTTATTATATGATAAATTATTATTATTAAATAGTACCAATTTGAATTAATAATATTGATATTTTGAAAGGTCACTGAAAACTTTTCTTGTGTTTATTTTTCTAGAAATTAAGATTTAAATTAATCTTTTAATTTTAGTTTTTGTCAATGGGATGGCAACGTATTGATAAAAGATGACTTTTATCATACATTTGTAAATTACTCATGTAGATTAAATTTTACTTTATATTAAATATATTGTTGGAAAGAATGCTTTAAATACGTTTTAATAATTAAAAACTTAAAAAACATTCAATGCAAAAACAGTTATTACATTAAAAATATTTTTTTTAATTTCAAAATTGATGCAAAACTTAATTTTGTGCTTTAATATTTTACTACCGTAGAAAAACGCCAAAATATTACTTAATCTTTAATTAATTTAAAATGTACCTAAAATTCTAAAATAAAATCGCTCCTTGAAACACCTTTCCTCCCTCCAAAATATATACGTGTTATGTTTGCTCTATGCTAAACGGTTTGGGCAGTAGAACACCAATACAGATATTTCGTTAATTATTATTAAAAAATGAAAAAAAATTAATTTCTAACCTGCCAAAACGGCAATATATCATATAAAAAGATTAGGAAAAAGTCAATTCTTAATTGGCTCGAGAAAGAGCAATTTTATCTTAGTTTTATTAAATAATTACAATTAATATAAATAATATATCAAAAAATTACGTCTAACCAAAACAAAATCAAGTCCGTATGCTTTGAAAATAAATCAGAACATACTGCGCATGCGTTACTTTTCAATGCCATTAGGGGAACGCATGTATGGATATATGCGTGAATTTACAACAAATTAGACATTTTTAATTCCGTTTTATTTTTCTTTATTTCGTTTTATTTTAATTGAAAAGAACTTCGAAATGACTCCGAAAAAACGATTAATTAACAATGTTCAATTTTAAAGGCATCAAGCACTAAGAAAATAAACAGAATCGTTTGAATCTTTCAAAAACATGCTAAGCCTAATCTCATTAACGTAGGAAAAAAAATAAACTCATGGTGAAATAAAGATTTTTGGCAGGAAAGTGAAGTTGGTTTTTAATTTATAAAAAATGAAACAAATTAATGAATTTATATTTGAAAAACTGTATTTACATCAAGTGTCAGCCACAGTAAGTTTAAAAAAATGTATTTGAACTTGAGTGGATGAATAAAAAGTGTTTTATTAAAGACTGAAAAATTGTACAACACACACACACACACACACACACACACACACACACACACACACACAAGGAGAGAGAAAGAGAAAGAGAACTAATAGCATTGAATAAAAACGAGAGTCTTGGAAAATACAATATTTTCATTTAGTTTCAATCTTAGATCTGTTTAATAAACCATTAACAAACAAAAATATCAAAACAACTATTCGTGTGAAAAACTTCCTGTGCCATTCTATTGGCAACCACCTACAGTGACTCCGCTAAAATTTTTAGATTATCCGATTACCTCAGTTTGTTGCTCGACGCGTTTTTCCCGCCATCTCATAAATCCGTGATATTTTTGATCATCGAATAACCTACTTTCGATACAATGTTTATTCCGCATGATTTCAAAAGTAACATCGCAGGAATACGCTCACGCCTTCCGTGGAACAACTAAACCGGATTTCGAACGTCTTGAAACCCTATAAATTATGCGTAGGCTACCTCGTGTGTTATTCCATGTGGGTTCTCTTAAACCACCGGTACGACTCCGGACGATATATTTACAGTTTGAGGTTGAAGGTGTGACGTCACCGGGGGTCACGTGACAGTCTGAAGGTCGTTAACAGTCATGCGCGCAGTCGTTCATAAATTTCGAACTTTTTTTTAGGACAGTGTTTGTTTTCGGAGACTAATTTAAATACGTTTTTCATACTCCGGCTCTTGTTTACAGATTTTATTCGTCCTTCAACTTAACGATTTTTTTTTCTTTCGATTGCATTCTCTTCCGTTTCGTCGCGAGACCAATCCATCCGAATTTTTGTCCTCCGTACTTTTTCGAATAAAAATACAAAGAAAACGTTGAACTTGTCGCCGAATGTAAACAAGCTAATCTCGACTACGCCGTTACACGGTGGAACTATGTCTGGAATGACATTTTTTCACTCACGATGGAGACATTTACAAATTGAAATTGAACGGGAAGACAAAGGACAAAATATGATAAAGCGACATGCCTTTAAGTTATATTCGGCTATAATTCTAGTTTCAGTCTACTTTTTTTATTATAAAAATAACAAAATGACTTATGACGTAGTTTTTTACCAGTTAATATGATGACCACTGCTATAACTCGAAGTGACGTCATGATTCATTTATCTTTCGCACGCATTGTGAAACTTAATAGATGCAAAACAATTTATCTCTCTTCCTTGTTAAGAGAGTAGTTCTACATATGAGGATGCCATTCAATTAGAAATGTCAGTAAATTTAAAGAAAGAACTTTTAAAACTAGTTCATTATTTTTATTTTATTTTTCAATATAAATAGATGAAAGTATATTTTTAAAATTGAGCCCTCTTCCATCTCGTACAGGAAATATTGATAAAATAATTGTAATCATCAAAAAAATTCTCATACACAAAATATTGATAAAATAATTGTAATCAACAGCAAAAATTCTCATACACAAAGTATTGATAAAATAATTGTAATAATCAAAAAAAATTCTCATACTCAAAATATTGATAAAATAATTGTAATCATCAAAAAAAACCGAACTCGATATTTTGAAGAATTTTCATGTTTTAGATCTCTCTTGAGGGCGAAAAACAATCGTGGAAAATGTCTGTTTGTGACAAAAATAACTCAATAAGGCTTCAAGCTAGATGGAGAAAATTTAGTTTATTGTCTTTATATCAAATTTTGAACAAAATCTGTTCAGCTGAAATTTGTCTGTCCAGCTGTTTGCATATAGGTTAACAATGTAAAGACTCTGCTCCCTTGCCCTGAGACACACGTTAATGTTCCTATTTCCCACGCTGGATAATTGGCGTTTCTGGCCACATCATTAGCATCATATTTGTCTATCGCTATATCTATTTGCTTATAAACGCGAAAGTTTTTAGATAAATAAATAGAATTCGATGTGTGGACTGAAAGATCAAATTGGGAGTTTCAGTCAAATTAAAAAAAAATATCCTTTTACATGATGTCTGCCTGTTTGGTAAAGTCAACAAGCCCAAAACGCTAAGACCAAGATATAAAATTTGTTACAAAGGTTTAGTATCGAAATTATATATTTTAATCAAATTTCGAAGCAAATCTATGGAAAAATTAACCATTTGCCAATCTGTACTTTGACATGCGTGTAAAAGCTATAATTTTTAAACGATAAGACTTAAGTCGGTGAAACTCGGTGCTTTCTCACTGCAACTGTAGTTCCGTGTCAAATTTTGGTTTTATTCGGTGGGAAAAAATGATTTTACTATACATATTTGCACTATAGACATAGTAAAAACGACAGATTCGCCCATAAATATCATATTAGCAATTGAAATCCCATCCAAAGTTCATAATTTTATTTTAGAAGAGGGTAGTAAAATGTTAATTGGTTGTGTGCGATAAATTTTCGAGACAGCCCTTCTGATTAGTTCAATATAGATCATATAAATAGAGATTTTGATCAAAAATTATTTAATTTTCTTTATTTTAATTTTCTTTATTTATTTTGATAAATATATTAGTAAATTTTGAATTAGGTAATGGCATTGCCTACTAAGAGTTTTTATCGTGAGAACAGGATTTAGTTTTCTTTAGGGATTTTTTAATAATTGAAGGCAATGAATACTTAAAGCTTGAACTCGTGTAGGCAGTGAGCCAAGCAGAAATGGCACTATTCATCAACATCTTTTTATTGCACATATTTTTTAATTGCTTTTACCAGTATTGCATTGATATTATGTATGCTTCTTTTTTGGCAGATACGTTTGTAAGAGGTTGATGAAGAACTATGGCATCATAGCTGTTATTTCCTCTCAAAATCAGTCGAGCTCCAAAACTT
>JAOUZG010030537.1:797525-813040 GCA_026289955.1 Argiope argentata | reverse complement strand
TGGCATAAGTTTTCTGCAAAAATAGGGTCACATTTAATATTTTTTTAAAGCTTAAAAATTAATTAAAATATAAATTAACTAAAATTGAAACACGTTTTTATGCCTTTCAGCTATATCTTTATAAAATAATCTCACCAAAATAATTTTTACATTATTTCAATATACAATACTAATTCATTTCCGTACAATTTTTTTCTCTAATTTTAATGTATACATATTTTTTTATTATTTAATACATTTTATTTTATATTATATCTCTAATTTTAATATTTTATTTCATTTAACGATCTGAAACGATGCCTTTGTTGATAATATGTTATTCAAATTAATTCCGCTGTCCCATTAACCCTTAACCTCTTTCTAAGTTAAGATAAGATTCAATTGATTGGATATAAAGAAAAATTTTGGCTTTCACTTTTATTTCGTTATACACATCCTTTTAATTTGCAAAGCGGTAATTTAAATGAATTTTTATTCCATTAAATTCGTATTTTTTTAAACTTGTTATGTAATAGGATATAGTTTTGAGTAAAGTCATTTTATTTTAATAGTTAGAACGTCTGATTTTTCAAAAGAGCAAGATAATCTAAAAATAACTCTCTAAATACAGTTGAAAACAAAATAAATATTTACTATGTACTGAGTAAAGAGCAAGAACCAGTTTTTAAACTGTTAGAAAAAAGGCATAAATTTCCGATTGGAAAAATTTTCTAATTGATGCAGAGTTTTAAAATTTATATTGATAGACTTAGAAAACGCACTGCTGAAATAATTTTGACATATGATTTATTATGTATGCTTAATTAAATATTTTTGAAACATTAAGACATACATTTTAATCAAAAACTATTTCATAACTTAGTTCCTAAAACCGATGGAGCCATGAAGCTTTGAAATGAGTATTTTTAGTCGTTCATCTCGAGAAATCGTAAGCATTAATTGATGGATCTTCTTCCACATTTCAACCATTTTACTAATTAAAAAGGCCAAAAATCGTTTAGAACGTTTACTTATTTGCTTTACAAACTTTTTTATTTGATATGTTTTAAGTACATAAGAAGATTAAATGTTTAATAGTATTTTATTGAATTGAGTAATAAAACTTCCAGACTTCCTAATAATTTATACATAACAGCTTTTGAAGCCTTACATTCATTAACTCAAACTAAATAAAAAAAATCTTTACTTTATTTTATTTTTCCTTTTAAATGTATACGGTGTATGTTTTTTGCAGTTTTGAAATCAGTAGCTTACCCGATATTGAAATGGATATCTAGAATTCAGTAAAATAAAAGCTAATAATTAAAAAAACAGATAATATCAAGTATTAAAATGATATTTATTGCTTTTAAATATGTATTGCATATTAATATTATTGTGTCCAGAAAAATCTTGCTTCTTTATAAACATTTCAAATGAAATAAATATTATGATGTTGAAATATATACAATATTAGAGAATAATAATAATACAATATAACAATGTATACTACAGAAATATATACTCCACTTTTAGTATACTTTATTATACTACTAGCAGCCTTTAACGACCAGTCGATTCGCCAATATTAATGCCGACTAAAGAGTTAAATCATTTTTTATATAACTTGGTCTCATAATAAGTTTTTCAGAAAAATATTTTTAAGCTTCAAATTTCGATAGTCATATAATTCACTTATACTATTTTGTAGGCCTTAAGCAGTCCTATCTTTGAACTCCGCATATCTCTCTGATTTCTATCAGTGCACGTAAAATTCACTTTTAAATTAAATTGAAAATGATGAAACTTCAATTAATACAACGACCTCTTTACTCAATCTAAGCATGTCTTTAAATAGAACTAAGAACTGAAAGCAGAATAGTCCGACACTGAAGTTTTATGTTCAATACAGAAATTGAAACATTATAAAAAAGATTTTTATATATAATTTATAAGATCTCAAGGAAATATTCAGCAAAAATTTCCAAGTTAATTGAAACCTTCAGTTTTTAATTTTATTTTTAGATGTATATAAATGCTCTCAATAATATATATTTTTTAGGTTTATAAATATATTTCAAAAAGTTATGGTTTAAATTCCTTTGGTCTTATAGATTCATATTTGTAAAATATTCTTAATATTTCAACTTCTAAAGAAATAAATAAGCATTTCTATCTTTTTCAAATCTGGCTGATTTATTCAGTTCTTAATATTGTAAGTTTAGAACAATCATCATTATCATAATCTGGACCAATTATTCTAGAGTAACTCTGATTGGCTTCTTTGATATCTTGATAAAGTGGTCTAAAATCACCAGTTTATATCGAATAGTTATGTTGAAATTTTCATAGATAGATCAGCTTTGATGATTTATTTAGTAGATTGGAATGCCACTTTTTTATTTAAGGACTAATTGTCTCAAGAATATTTTGTTAAATATGATTCACAGAGCAGATGATGTATGTAAAAATTTAATTCATCAGCATTTTTTCCTAAATCTATAATTATATATTTCACTTGGACCAATTGCTAAGAGATTTATGTCTCTCCCAAAAAATTAAGAAATTAGATGTTGGGCTCCGATTACAGAAGATGCCTTGTAGATGTTAAGGAATATTTGCCTTAAATAAAATTGTTTAATTGCACTAGCAATATATGTATAGTATCATAGAAAACGTTTCCATGCATTTATTATCCAAAAATATCAAGTTTCATATTTGTTTCATTTTATACAGACATGTGCCGAAAGTGACATTTTTATATGTTTAATTTGGAATGATAGTTTATTTATTTTTTCTCGTGAGAGAACATGATATTGTTTAGATTAGAAAGTTTTGATGTCTCCGAAATATGCGGGTAAAAATAGTTTTATATGCTTTCACAAATTTTGCATTGTTAATTATTACGTATGCTTGTTTGAAAGAAGATGCGTTTTTCAAATAGATGACCTACTTTTACCAGTATAGCTTTAATATTACGTTACTTCGTTTAAAGAAGATGCGTTTTTATTTCGCATGATTCATTAAAATGCGGAGATAAATTACAATCACGAAGGCGAATTCTTTAAATTGCACAAAATATCTTCTTCACATAAGTAAAAGTAACAATTCAAAGCATGTCTTATTGTTTTAATAATTAAAAAAAAGAATGCAAAAATATTTTACTACTACTGATTATCAATTGCTTTTTGTTCGTCGTTTCTTTAAAATGACGTCATTTTCAAAGTTCGTTCTTGCTTTTAAATAATTAATCTCGCTCTCAGAAGATTATCGTTTGGTGCTTTTCTAAAAATTCTTTTTCAGTTTTAACTGTCGCACTTTTGTAATATATTTTTGCTTTGTATTTTTATTTACTTTAATTCTTTCATGGAATTGTTAATTTTGATATTGCAAAGGATCAAGAAAAATTTTCTCTTGCATTTATTGTTTAAAAAATATCACATTTCCTATTTGTTTCATTTCATATAATCACGTGATGAAAATTGTATTTTTCTGTTTTATTTTTGGTAGTAATTAACTTTTTTTTAAATCATAACTTCTGAAAATGTGATGGCAACATTTTATTAAAAGCTGATTTATTTATTTTTTTTTTGAGATCCTCGAGAAGATAATTTTTTTTGAGAAATAAATTGTTGAAAAAAAACCGATAAAATTAAATGTTTAGAAATTAATTAAAAATAGAGTTTTAATTCGTAGGTCAAAACATTAGTATCATTGATAAGCTAATTTTTTGAGCTTTAACGTGATGCAAAAATCAATTTTGTGCTGTAATATTTTCGGAAGTTATAGCGAAAAAACGTTACATTTTGGCTTATTTTTTAATTAATTAAAATTTTAGTTAAAAATTCAAAAAAGGGTTCCGAGGTGCATATTCCGGGCACCCAAGGTATACATATACCAAATTTGGTAGCTATAGGTGAAACGGTCTGGCTTGTACAGCGCCAGCACACACACACACATCGTGCTTTATTATAAGTAAAGAAAAGATGAAGATAAAGATTATAAATAAATAGTATATTACGCAAACAAAAATTTACAATGTAGAACTATACTATATCAGCGAAAACATTTATGCTTGCAACACAACAAATATTTGCTTTCCATCGTATTCGCAAATAAATGCTGGAAATTTCAAGAATGGGATATCTTTAAGAATTTAAATAATATTTATTATTCTTAAATATCTAATGTGCTCTATTATAAATGTTCGAGAAAAATCTACCTTTCTTTAATCACAATTCAAATTAAATAAATAGTATATTATTACTTACGTTAATATTTATACTGAATAATATATTATTAATACTAAACTAGTATACAATTTAAATATTCACATACTTGAAGCATTATAATATACTATAACAAAGAAAATATTTATTTTTACAAAACTACTAATATTTATTTTATATCGTTTTCGCAAATTTAACATTAGCGGTTTCAAGAATTAAATATCATCAAATGTCATATATTTTTCTTAAATATTTATTGTATATAATACTTATACTGAATAATATAATATTAATACTAAACTAGTATACAATTTAAATATTCACAAATTTGAAGCATTATAATATACTATAACAAAGAAAATATTTATTTTTACAAAACTACTAATATTTATTTTATATCGTTTTCGCAAATAAACATTAGCGGTTTCAAGAATTAAATATCATCAAGTATCATATATTGTTCTTAAATACTTATTGTATGCTAAAATAAGTGTTCGAAAAAAATATCTTTATCAAGAATTTTAATTAAATAAATATTACACTAATTAATTAGCAGCGCACTTATACTAATATTAAATAGTATACTGAATAATAAACAAATTAACTATACCCAAATAGTTTAATAATAACATACGATATTAAAGAAAATATTTATTTTTGCAACACAACAAATATTTGTTATCCGTCGTTTTCGTTTAGGAAAAAAAATCCTGCAAACGACTTTTTTTAGAACAAAAATGAATAACGGAAGGTAAAGATAAAAAAAATCGAAAGAAAAAAAGAACGCTTCCACGTGTATAAATAAAAACATTCTTAGCCTTCGGATGTGTGTGTCCTTGTTGTCGAACTTCGGCATCAACGACTTGTGCGAAGGACACGCTGGGGCATAATTCTTTTTTTACTTTTTCTTGTTCCATTCACTCATGTTCAGCTGCACTCGCGCTCGCCTCAGCTAATAGCTTTGATACGCGCGTGGGTTCCTTCAGCGGGCGATTATGTTTTGCGGAAAGGTGAAAAGATCACGATTTGTTAATAAAAACAACGGAATACATTGCGAGTTTTCAACGGCAGTGGGAAAAAAGGAAGTTCTTTTCTTGGGTTGGACCTCAACTTGCATCAACCAGTTTCTATATTAGAACTTTCGGGATTCTAGAGATGGAAAGAAAGATACTAAATATTTTGTTTTTCAAAACATGCAGTGAAGATTTTGCTATTAGTTTGCTTAGAATTTCGTATGAATTACAGACACAAATCAATAATAATATGAATAATTTATAAGAAACACCAACTAGTTTATATTCAAATATCAAAATTCGAATCATAAATTTATTTAATTATTGCCCTATTTACTATTTTATTAATTAATCATAATTAACGCTTCATTATTTATTTATTTATTACCTACCATTACAATTATTTATTTATTAGCATTATTTAGAGATTATTTATTTAATTAATGATTATGTATTTACTATTAATTATTATACAATTTATTTATTTTAATACTTACTTGCTACTTACAATTTTTATTACTATTTATTACCGATTACTATTCTTCTATATATTTACTACTTAATATTTTCTTGATAATTTAATAATTTCTATTTTATCATCTGCTTATTACTTAGTTATTTATTGCCGTTAATTTTGCTACTTGCTTATTACTTAATATTTTCGTGGTTACATAATCTCTGTTGCATACACCAAAGGAAAAAAAAGATGGAATATTTGAATATTAAATTACGGAGATTTCTTATCTGTATAATGATACAAAAAATATAAAAACCTTTATTTTCTATTGAAATAATATATAAACATTATAATGTCTTTTTAGTAAAGTGCTATGTATTGTTCAAATAAATTTAAACTGTAATCTCTTCATAAAATTTTGATTTCAGTTCTCAAAACTTTTTAACAAAATTCATACATACAGTAGTTTAATATTGACTGAGTTACTGAATTAGAGATTATGCGATATAGTTTTTTGAAGACATTTCCCTCTGTAATATGCAAACATTGGAAACATTTTTTTCTCCTCTAAACTTAACACAGTGAATATAAATAAAATATTAATGTATGTATTTAATTTTTGAAATAATGAAATAAAAAAATGAAAATATTAATTTTATTTTACCCATAATATTTGTTTGCTTATCGATCTATATAAGTATTAGAAAAAATATTTTACACGAATTCAAACTATATTCATCTGTTACATTAATTGAGAATCCGCTTTAATTTTAACTTATTTGAGTTTAATTTAATCGTCTTGAATAGACATCTGTTAAAGATCGCTGGAAATGTTTAAAAAATCGGAGATAATCAAAAAAGTAGCAGATGGACTTATCATCCCACGATTGACATTATTTATATTTCTGCTCAAAACAAATGATTTAACAAAGAAAGTGAACAGATTGAACAAACACTTATTAAAACGCAAATACTTGTCTACACACGAGTGCTTATCATTTTCGATTTAACAACACAGCCCTGTCTTTTAATTTGAGGGTTTGCAGCTTTAGAGCAGCAGATGTGGCAATATTTATGATAATTAACAAATAAAATATAAAACAAAATTTGTTATTTTTACAAACGTATAATCATTATCTTGTCAATTATGAAATTAGTAAAATTCAAAGTATGTAAATATTAAGGAAGTTTTTTTATTGACTTTTAATATTGAAATATAAAAATACAAAAATAATTTTGAAAAAAGAAAGGAAGCATTAAAATAATTATACTTTTTTAACATAAGTATATTTTTCTCTTAAGCGAAAAGAAATGTAAAAATATTATGTTAACAAAAAAAGTAATTCTTTTAAACGAAAAGAAGAATAAAGATAATATTTTAACATTAGAGTATAATTTTGTCCATGAAAAGAAACACAAATATAAATATATATATTAACATATTACTTTTTGAAATGGAAAGAAACAAAAAGATAATATTTTAACAGAAGAGTATAACTCTTTTCAATGAAAAAAAATTATAAATATAAAGATAATAATTTAACATAAGAATTTAATTGTTTTAAAGGATAATTTTTAACACAAAAATATAATTCTTTCAAATGAAGAGACACATTAAAAGGAAAATAATATTTTAACATAAGAATACAATTTCTTTAAATAAAAGAAAACATTAATATAAAAGACAAAATTTTCATACTAGAATATAATTCTTTTAATTGAAAAGAAATGTAAAGATAACAATAATATTTGAACGTAAGAATATAATTCCTTAAAAAGGATACAACCAAGAATTCTAAACATAGTGTCATTGTTGTATCGAAATGTAGTGTCTCAAATTTGTCAAAAAAATTTGCTAATGCAAATTCTATGCATAGAAAAGCTGCTTTCAAATTTCTCCATGAATTATTTAAACTGTTAAAATTTTAAATGCCAAAATATGATGCCTACTACTATATTCATAAACAGTTTTGGTTGCTATATCAGAATATTATATATTTTAATGTATGTAGGTATTTTTTATTTAAAGCAAATAGCTGTGAAGATAATCACAATTTGAATCAATAAATTAAGCGAAAAATAGACAAAATGATTTAATAAAACTAAACTTGTTCACGAAAAATGACAACTGTTATGGTACAAAAAATGAAACCTTTTTTCAATGATAGGCGATGAAAGTGTCAAAAATTAAAGCACTTTTATTTCACTTTAAAATGGAAACTGAGCAACATTTTATAATAGGATAAACGTGAAATTTGTCTAGTAGTTTAACCGGTGGTTCAAAAAAATATGCGAATAGATCTTTATTAAAAATATTTTTTAACTATTTCTCAACCTTTTTCCGATTTTGGCATTTACCACTCTTTTTTTCTCCAAAATTCTTAAAATTTTCTAATATAGGAAATTCCGAATTTATATAAACCCCATTCGTAATTTATAATTCTGCAGCTTTTAAACTACAGACGTGATTTTCAGTTCCTTTCTAATTCCTTTCTTAAAAAATAGATGCTGTTATTGAATAGGTGTATATTGAAGATAAATAAGAAACTGAAACATTCATTTATCATACTTAGTTTTTTAAGCAGATACGATAGAACGAACTAGCGTTTACTTTTTTGCATTTTATTATTATTCTGTAACTTATTAACTGGATTTATGAGGAAAATGTGATGCCTTATTGTTAGACAAACCAATAATCATCTAACTATAGAATTTACAACTTGGAGACAATTGTATTGAAATTCTGTGGCCAGAGGTGAAGTGAAGGAGTCTTTTGAGAAGACTGATATTTATATTTTATTATTCCAAAACATTTTTACTCTCACGTGACTCTAATTTGGTTCTGTAATCTTTTTATTGATCTCAAAAAGTATTCCAAACAAGAAGTTCTACTTTGTTATACTTCTGTATCTTTCACAACTTCAGATATTTAGAGCTTTTTCTAAATTTTAAACAGCTCTCTAAAGTTGATGTAACCAAATGTTGTATATAGGGCGATATTCTAATAGTACTCAGTAAATTAAACGAATCTCAATTTTTATTTGATAATAAAAATACCCGATTAACTATAGAAAATTTATCTGTTCTGGTATTTGATTAAATATATTATTTGAAATTTTTTCTCTTTCTCTCTCCCACTTTTCTTAAAAGATGAAGTCGGTTAAATTTTGAGTTCGTAAAAAAATATTTTTTAATTGCCTGGAAAAATGTATTTATATCGTCTAAGCATTTTATAGAATAAAGTTTAATTATTTCATGAGCCCATAAGGTACACTTATTTCCATATTCTGATATTATGATGATTATTTATTTCTAAATAATGCAGGAACAATGATTTCTTAAACACTCTTTTATGAAAAAAGCATGAAAACTTTATTGGATTTATATTTCCTGGTCTTAGATCGTATTGCATATCCGCATTCGTATTATTTTCACCTTAAATTTAAGTCTTTCTCTTCTTTAAAATACCATAACCTTTCTTATTAATACGATATTTTTTCAAATATCGGGCATATAAATGTATCCGTATCTTCAGAATGCCTCTCAAATCAAGAGAAGAATTTATAATTAGCTACAAAAGTCCATTACAAGTCATTCAATGTAAAAAAAAACTTTATCCAAATGGAATAAAAGAATTTATGGTAATTAAACAAATTACCTTACTAAACTTTTGTTATTTTTAAAAAAATAAGTATTCAACTTTTTATTCCCCCATTTGATATTTTTATGTGTTTTTATATTAACTATTTAAAATATACAATTAAAACGGATTGCGCTTATGTATAAAGCAACCAATCATTCTCAACTGATCTCAATTATAATATTCTAGAGAAAGATAAGAAATTCAGTGTTGGTAGGGTTACAAATTAAGACCTGAGTATTTAACGTTTATGTAAGTTGTTAAAAACGTTAAATTTTTACAGAGACATAAATACTTTTAATTCTGAGCGTAATATTATCAAAAAAGATAAGGCAAATGATAAATTAATTTTTTCTCAATTCCTACTATTATTCCACCCTTTCCCTACATATAGCTTGTTCAGATTTTCAATCGTTAATAAAATACTTTTTATTCCTCCACTCAAGTTCAAGTACATTTTTTTAACTTACAATGGATGACACTCGATGTTAATACAGTTTTTTCAAACACTAATTAATTCATTAATTTAATTTAATTTTTTATATTTTTTAAATAGAGTTGTAGCATTTTATAATGAAAATTGCAATCAATAGGCAATAAATAGTTAAATCGGTAAAATGCAAGAATTTCATTATTTTTCGCGCGAGGGTGAAGAATGTGCCCTCAGTTCTTGAGAAAATCAATTATTTTTTAATAAATTATTTACATTAATTTTTATTGTTTAATAAAAAGTAACTAAAATTAAATGTTTCTTTGTTGACCTATGTAGGAATATATTTTTTTTTCTTCAGATACGTGCCTCTCAGAAACTTTCAGCCGCTTGTACCAAAATAATGTTAATAATCAATCAAACAATCTAGAATTATCAATGATTCATTTGAACATTTCTGATTCCAGAGTTTCAATGAGATGAGATCTGATGAAAGACATTTGAAGGTCAAAAGAATTTAATAAGGTTTTGTAGGCCCATAAATGTCTATTAAATTTATAATTTATCGATATTTTTTACTTCCATATTTAATTTCAAACCTTAAAATATTCTTTTTTGATTATTAGTGAAAAAATGTCAATAAAATGTTATTTTTACTTTTACCGAGTGGTTTTTCTGATCAAAAAAGAACTTTCAGTAATATAAGAATCTAGAACTATCTTTAAAAATAAGTGTTTAAAAATGTTAAAATCAAGAGAAAATTATTTAAGAACGATTCTTGTAACTTTTTTCAATAATAATTTACATTATTTAATCTATAAGACGTTATAAAAAGATGCCTATATTTCATTTATACTTTTCTCTTTTAAAAAAGCATTTCTATTATAAAGGGGGATACAATACTTCACTGCTAGTATAGTACACTCGCAGCGAAACACTTTGTACAGAACTGCCCAATAAAGAGGATTATACAGCTTTCCAGCAATAACGACCTTTTTACGGGAAAATAATTTACCCATGTCTTCCATAAGATTGATTTTTAATTTCTCGGATACTAAGTAAGGGAAATTATTGTGATAGTCCAAAACTTAAAACCTGGGATTTTTACGAATCTTCATGTTTTAAGTCTCTCTAAATTCGGAAAATTAAATTTTTAACGTAATGTATGTTTATCTATTTGCGACAAAAATAATCAAAAACAATTTGATCTAGTCATATAAAATTCAGTATATGATCTTTACACCAAATATAAAAATTCTGCAGGCAAATTTCAATTTTGTGTAAAATTCGTCAATAGGCTAGAATTTGGCGAGATTATTTAAGAATGATCTTACTACATTAAGTTACATTGATTACTTATCTTTAGGGAAATTTTATAAACTGTCTTAAGATCTTGATTTTCTAAAATGATTGATCTTCATTTTCTCTATGTCAGTTCATGTTTTTGAGTTTGAGTATTTTCATTTTTTTAAACTCAAGTTTAATTTAATTTAATTTAGTTTCATCAGCTTTATATTGAGGCATACCTAGAGCTATTTTCGGGTGAATCTCGTAATTTTTAGCCATGGTGAGATGATAAGGGAACATTTAGCATCTGTTAGACCGGTTACACGGCGGCTCTTCGGTAGAATCGAGTTTCGAGCACAAGACTTTTCCACCACGATCTTTTTTAACTAAGATATGATAGAATGAACAAAAGAAGCTACTTCATATTGTCCAAAGGAATTCAGAAAAACTGAGTATTTGGAATCCTGCAATAGCATGAACAAAATCCATGGTTAAGTTCTAAGGGCTATCGCCAGCCAAGGAACAACCTTTCCCTCGGTTCCTACTTGACGGAGCGTAAGTGGCATGTTCCGTCATTGGTAAAGGATAATCAGCTCCCCACTATTCCTATACCCACTAGGTTGATAAATACCAAACACCATATAAGAAGCTAATCATTCTCATGTCTAAAGATAAATAGGATAATATGATAAGGTATCACACACTGATTGCTCCGACATGCCAGATTAGCTTAGTTTAGCTGTATTAACGTCCCTTTGTAAAACAACACTGGGACTATTTTGGGATGGATCTCGTAATTTTGAACAGCGGTCAGATCATGAGGACGATACCTGAGCTGGCACCCCCTTTCTCTAACCCACACTAAACCAAGGGTAGGACGTATGGCCAAGGCAGGTTTAACATGCAACATACCCCCTACACGATATTCTTCAGTAGAATCGGGTCTCGAACCTGAAACCTTGCGGTTAATGAACCGATATTTTATCACCTAGCCACCATGGACCACCTTCCTGCCAGAATTCACATGGAAACACTAAAATGACAGAATAACCGTAACAGCAATCTTGGTAGGAACTGGGGCTCTGTACTAAGGACTATCACCGGCCACTGTGTAACCTTTCCCTAAGGAAGTGCGTTCCGTCATTGTGGTGAGAAGCCAGCCCCCATCTTTTTGTGTACCCACAAGGATGGTCAGAGCCAACCGCCATTCCGGAAGCTTCCTTTCTTCAATTACTATGCGCCCCCTAATGAGATAGAATGATAAAGTGTACCTTTGTATACTTATCAAGCTATATATCATGACACTTTGATATATACCTTTGTATACTATATATCATGGTAAGATAGTATGATAAGGTACACCCTTATTTGAGGTGTATATTGTTTTGCAAAGTATAAAAACGTTATGTCTTTTTTTATGATTCTTTATTTTTACAAAACTATTTTTGATGAGCATTTTCTTATTTATGTTTCATAATAATCAATTATTTCAGCTATTTTGTTATAAGTCACCATGAACTGAAATTTTTGTGTTGCGCATTATCAAACGAAACAATATTTTTCAACGGTTCTTGGAAATTTGAACAAAAGCTTTGAAATTTGAAAAAAAATCGTGATTCTATAAATTTAAGACTTTATAAATCGGGATTTTATAAATTCTATGAGACTCGGTGATATTGAGCATTGATCTTGATTCTTGAAAAATTCATTGTTGCGCAGCTCAAAAAAATTTTTTTTAATTTAAACCAGGCCATTAAAATCAATTTTATCGGGGGAAAAAAACAAATTTTCCGATAACAATGGGGTCAAGCCAAAGAAGTTCAATTAAACAAAAAATATGATTAAAAACAAAACCGTGATAATCGAAAATGAGGAACAAACCTTTTCCAAAAATGTTGCGTTTTCCTTTGAACCCTGGGAAAAGAGGTCACCTAGGAGCGCATTTTAATTGAAAATAATTTCCCTTTGAAAGCAGCCGGCGCGTTTTCTTAATGATAATAAAATGATAATCTCGGGCGATTTTTTTTCCAACAATGCCGCAGCGGAAACCTTATGAATGCGAATGTAATTTTGGCGGAAAAAATCTGTGAACGCCTTACACTTGACGCCTTAACCTGAAAATTATCCTGAAAAATAGGATGATTCAGCACGCCACTGTATTCCACTGTCAACAAACAACATCTGTTGTTCTGTTTTTTTAAATATCACCTAGATTTCCTCTATGAAGAATTGTTTTTATCGTCCCGTGTAAAGATTTGTAAATAATTTGTAGATATTTTATTTCTAGGCTGAATTTTGCTTTTAACCCTTAGAAGCCAGGTTTTTCAAATTAAATTTTAAAAAATATCAATGTGGTCAAATTATCAATGTGCAGTAGCAAGATAAAAAAGAAAATAGTAATAAAATAACAATAAATATTAAAGTTTAAGATGAAATCCGCTATGCCTATTTCAATGTATCATGTCAGAACATAATCTCTTGAACGGCCAAGCACCACGTGTCCGTGCAAGTTATATTACATTTTAATTCATTTTTATTGTTTCATGGAATGAGTCACTTTAGTATCGCAAATGATCCAAAAAAACTTTGTATCGCATTGATTGTTTTAAAAAAATATCACATTTCCTGTTTATTTCATTTCATATAACCAAGTACTCAAAATGACATTTTTCTAGGTTTTATTTGCTGTAGTAAGTAACTTGTAGTTTTTAATCAAAGCGTTTATAAATGCGATGGCAACGCGTTATAAAAAGCTGTTTTTTTTAGATGCTCGTGTGGATAATAATTTTTGTTATTTTTCTCCTGCGGATTTTTGTTAACGCTAAAGCCCTCACCCCCAAAACAACAAGTTCTGACATGATAAAAAATTACAATATATAATTTGATAAAAAATTACAATATATAATTTAATATGTTTTTACCTGAAGTATCAAAATTGATATTCACAAAAATATCGAGATTTTCTTCAAGCAAGGCAAACCTTCACTAAAAATAATTTTATTATAATAAAAATAGAATGCTCATAAACCTCAATATTTCAAAAGCATTATTATTTTTTTTAATGAAATGCCCCGAAGATTTATTCCACTAGTCGTTTTATAAAAATATATCATTCCTTCAATATGGTGGTGGGGGGGGGGAGTGTTATATTGTTGTGAGTGCTATATATGTAAAAAAATTTGATGCCTGATGTGTTTTTTTTTAACTTTAGTTCTATAGAACATTACGCAGTGGTAATATACATATGGCCAAATATTAACATATTATTCCACGGGAACAAGCCAATATATTATTGACGGGTCTAATTCGATTTAAAAATCTAATAACAGATCTAAAGCTTAAAGCGTTTAAAGCATAAATTTTAGAACAGTTGTCTTGCAGCTGAACTTTAAATTTTTGGTCACTTATTATATATAAGAAAATAAATAAATAAATTCAATTACTTATACGTAAAGAAATTCAAATTTCATCAGTTGTATTTTGAGTAAAAATATATAATACGAATTATAAGTTCATATATTAACGTCTAAAAGCTTCGTTCTCTTCTGATAAAAAAAAACTGTCAGATGTAAAAATGCCTGAAATATACAGGCTAAAAAAAACGATCTTTTTTAAAAACAATATTAGCACAATACCATCTATTATGAACTTTACCAGGACCATCAGTTCTCAGGGAAAAAATTAATAGAAAATGAAGTTTCTGCATTTTATTTAGCCTCCTCTGTCATAGCATTGATATTTTTTCTGTCACGCCTTCTTCTAGATCTGAGTTATCTATAAAACCCATTTTACGTCAACTATATTTGCACTACAAAAATTCCATTGCATTTTTTATGTGTTTGAAATCGCACTGCTTTTAATACAAAATCAAGCAGTTCAATAAAAAGAAGAAAACTTATTAACTTAGTGACAAAGATAGATAAAAGAGATTAAAGGATTACAAATATAATTCATAAATAGAAGCAAAGGAAAATTTGAAAAATGAAGCCACCACTCTGAGTTTCAGCTTTACCACGTTAGTTGCCATAAAGTAACATAATGAATTTTGAGTTGTATTCTTTTTAAAAAATTGCTCATCCACTTGTTACCAAATTTATTCGGCATGCTATTCCAACATGTATGATTCTATATGGATGATTGCATGATTCTAATGCAAATCATACATAAACACCTCCAACTCACACTAAGGCATACGGATAAAATTTGAATGACTGGACCGCCGCGACAATATTGGCGGGAACTTAGAATGTGTTCTAATAGTCATTACAGGTCACGGCACAACCCTTTCCGTGGGAAGAACTGATATGGGGTAGTCAACCTCCCACCATTGCTGCACCCACCTGAAAGAACAAACCAGCATGTTGGAAGATTCTCATCTTCATGTCTGAGGTGCTTCCGGTGGGAGTATTCTATTGCAATACCCAGTTAGCACATCCTGTAGTACAATATTGTACGATATTATATGATAATAAACAATATT
>JAOUZG010030537.1:779892-793007 GCA_026289955.1 Argiope argentata | reverse complement strand
TCATGATCCTGTTGAAACGGTGTCATTCGAAAACATGGGAGTTAAGCACAATTCGGATAGAATTTAGAAAACTTCGGGGGTAAAATTATTATTAATGTGTATATTCAAAAAGTTCGAGGATCATGATCTTATTGAAACGGTGCCATTCGAAAACATGGGAGTTAAGCAGAATTCGGATAGAATTAAGAAAACTTCGAGGGTAAAATTATTATTCATATGTATATTTAAAAGATTCGAAGATCATGATCATATTGAAATGGTTTTAACCGAAAACACGAGAATCAAGCACATTTCGGAAGGAATTCTAAAATTTTTATGAGTAAAATTGTTATTTAAATTCCATTCTATTGTAAAGGCTCGAGGATAGGATCAAGGATCATGATTTTGTTTGAAACGCTCTTGTTCTTAAACATGAGAATTAAGCATGATTTGGAGAGAATTCAGAAACTTTTATTTGTAAAATTATTATTTATATTTATATTCTAAAGGTTCGGGAACTCAGGATTTTTTTAGACTGCCTAATGCGAAACATCGGAGTCAGGCACAATTTGGATAGAATTAAGAAAACTTCATGGATTATCTACTTATTGACCTGTATTTTCTAAAGATTGGGGAACATTCTATTGTAGACAATTCCAAAGATCAAATAAATATTTTCATAAAATCTTTCGATTCTCATAATCAGTATTGTAAAAGGCATTGGCAATCAGACTTTTAAATTCAATTGAGACAATATATTAAATGATGATTAATATTTTACGTAAATGTTGAGAATTAGGATTGAAATTAACAATTTTCATTTGTGAAATAGTTTTTTTTATATTTTACTTTTTATAGCCTTTTTACATATGTAAGTGTTTTCTCTCCATTTAAATCGCTTTTTTCAGGTAATATTACTTCTTTTGTTAATTTATTTCACATGTAGTGAATTAAATAAAATGAACTTTTCGAAGAAAAATCTCGAAATTATAAAAACTGTCTGATATAGAGAAATAAAGAAAAACGCAATTATTTCTTCTTTTTAACTTAGTAGCTTTTCCTTTAGTGGTTTTATACTGAAATAAAATGGTCCAATATTAAAAAAAATTACAAAAAAAATTATCTAGATGTATTGTGATTCGTTTACAAACTGAAAACTGACAAGAATTCTGTAAAAAATTTTCTTCTTCAGAAAATATTCTTATTTATATAGAATATACAAAAAAATACAAGAGCTCTTTTGTAGTACATTTTCTTTTTGACAGAATATATTTAGTTCGTTTTTACTTTATCTTATACGAAAGATACGTGGAAAAAAAACAAGAGCTCTATAGTGAATTTTTTTCTTGAGAAAATAATTTAGGTCATTTTTACTTTCTTTTATATGGAATATGCTGAAAAAAAGTACAAGATTTCTGTAGTGAATTTTCTTCTAGAGAATATGCATTTAATTCGGTTTTACATTCTCTTAAAAATATTATACAAAGAATATCAAAAATTCATGAAGCTCTGTCTCTAGATTTGTCGTTCCTCCAAGTTTTATAACTTCCTGCACAAACGACAGTCAGTTTTTTTATAAGAAAAAACCTTTCTCTAATTATGTCAAGAGCTCAGAAACTTCTTAGGAGAAATTTAATATGCGGCTTTGCCATCAAACTGTAAACTTCTATCAGATTTTAGAGAAAATATTTTAACTGGTAATATGCACTTCTCTTTTTCAGTTAACATGCCTGTGGACATGAACTGTTTTGAACTTTTTGTTATTTATCCTACTTACACCATTCAAAAAAGCAGAAAATTAGAAGCATCATATCTTTGTTCTTTTATTTAAAGATAGAAATATTTCAAAATGATAAAAAAATGAAAAAAAATAACATGCAGTAAGAATTTATAATTCTATTTAGTTCAATGATGTGTATACATTGAGAAAAATTTAGGATATTTAATTTTGTTGGTTAGATAATTTTCAGTATAATGGCGTTTGAAATGATTGATACATATAATTGTGCAGAAGCAAAAAAGAGTTTTTTCTCTTTTTGTGATAAACTTACTGCACAAAGTTTATGAGCTTTCCATTTTTTGAAGTTGTTTCAATAAGCATAAGTAAATACTGACAACAAAATTTTGTAGGTAATAACGGATATTTTTTCAATTTCTCATTTTTCTGAGGCTTTTATTTTTAACTTATTTTGTTTAATTATTTCTTATAATGATTTTTACTTGAGGATATGAAATGCTAATTGTTTATGGATGATTTTGAGGACAATGAAATTGTTCTAAATGACCACGTTAGGGTTAAAAAAAATAGTATTTCTTTTGTAAGCTTCTGAAGTCGTTGCATAAAATATAAGAATTTAATCTCATTTTTCAATCATCCCTCTCCACTAACTGCACGCATGTGGCTATTTATATGTTCTATGTGGTTAATGTTTTGTTCGTATGCATGAAAAAGAATGTTCTGCGCCTTGGTGATTATGACCAGGAAATTCTGAACGAATACTCGCTTATTGGATTAAAGAGTATACAATATATTCCCTTATACTACTTTTAGGTAAATAACTTTTATATACCACAATAAATAATTACTAAGTAAATGTAATTTTATATTATCCTAACTCCAAAATAACTTATCTGTACCAAGCGTTAGTACAAATCAGTTCTTGACTCCAAAATAGTCTATCAGTACCAATTTTTGTATGAGTCAGTTCCGAATAGCGTTTTTTACTATTTAACTATTCTATGTCTACCATTACTAAATAAACGTAATTTTATACTAATCTTGACTCCGGAAGAGTCTAACTCTACCAAATATTTGTTCAAACCAGTTCCAAATAGCATTTTTCACTACTTTACTATACTATAACTGCAATTTACTAAAAAATTGCAAACTGATGTGAATCCTACATCCAAAATAATCTATCTGATCCAAGGGTTAGCAAAAATAGCATTTTTCACTATTTTACTATGTTATGACTGCAATGACTAAATAAATGCAATTTGATGTGGATCCTCACTCCAAAATAATCTCTATGATCCAAGCGTTATTAAAAATAGCATTTTCATTATTTTACTATGCTATGTCTACCATTGCTAATTAAATGTAATTTAATGTGTTTCCTAACTCCGTAACATTCTATCAGTACCAAGTGGTACAACAAATCAGCTCCAAAAAGCATTTTTCACTCTTTTGCTATACTCTGACTACCATTACTAAATAACTGCAATTTGATGTGGATCTGTACTCGAAAATAATCTATATGACCCAAGTGGTATTCAAAATACCATTTTTCACTATTTTTCTATGCTATGACTGCAATTACTAATTAAGTGCAATTTGATGTGGACCTAACTCTGTAACTATCTATCTGTACCAAGTATTAAATCAGCTCCAAATAGCATTTTTCACTGTTTTACTATACTATGACTGCTATTATTAAATAACTGCAATTTGATGTGGGTCCTCACTCAAAAATAATCTATATGATCCAAGCGTAATTAAAAATAACATTTTTCACTATTTTACTATGTTATGACTGTAATTACTAAATATATAAGTGCAATTGGATGTGGATCTCAACTCTGTAATACTCTCTCTAAAAGTGAAATGGTGAAAAATGCTTTTTGGAGCTGTTAGAATAAATCAGCTCCAAAAAGCATTTTTCACCATTTCACTTTTCTATATCTTAAGTTAAGAAATGAACGTAATTTGATGAGAATTCTAACTCCAAAAGTAGAAAAGTCCCGTTAGTAGAAATTGGTTCAAAGTAGCCTTTTTCACTATTTTACTATACTATGACTCCGTACCTCAATTACTACATTAAGAGATCCTTCAGTTTATTACTAGTGTTTTACTGGGAGAAATTCAAAAGGTGCCATTTTGTTTAAGTGTGCAACAAATATAAAGGGATAAACACAAGTAAATAAACTTGGAGCGAATAAACACAAATGTTTGCCTTCCATTGTTCTTTTTAAGGGTTCATTTTTTAAATCCTGGGCGTTTCTTTTTCTTTTATCCACCACTAGATATGTATTTTCCAAATAATCCATGCGTTTCGTCGTAACTTTGAATGTATAAAATATCAGCAATTTAAATCTTGACGATCCCATGCGCGTTGCCAAAGTGGCTCTTCAAATGGGTTGTATTCGTAAATTGGGTTTATTTGTCAGTTCTCTGGCAGCTTTTTTGGAAAATCGTCTGCCAGGGCAGCTTCACAGGAAATGGAAGAAAAACAGTCCGAATCGAGTCCACTTCTGTCAGTTGCCTCGAGGATGTTTTTCCGAGGGGCACGTGTGCATCCATTTCCTACATTTATGGGAGTCAATAAAAACAAACTTTTGTGAGGGGAGTGAGAAAACACCTGCCTCCGTGCACGCATTCGGGAAGTGAGCGATCAACAATTATACCCACCGGACGCCAGGCATCGAGGAATCTTTGAAATCAGTTAAGAGGAAAATCAGATCCATTCTCAATATGAATGGCTTCTTTTTTTTCCCTTTCAAAAACTTCCTCTGCTGTGTAGTGTTACGTCTCGTAGAGTGTGCATATTGTGCAATGCCGGCAAGTCAACATTAAAAAATGTACTGATTGTAGAGTTGTACTGCGTGTAGCTCAACATTTTTTTAAAAAATGAACTGTACTGATTGTAGCTCAATATTTTCAAAAAATAAGCTGTACTGATTTTAGTTCAATATTTTTAAAAAATAAGCTATACTAATTGTAGCTCAACATTTTTTTAAAAATGAGCTGTACTAATTGTAGCTCAATATTTTCAAAAAAATAAACTGTACTAATTGTAGCTCAACATTTTTAAAAATTGAGCTGTGGTGATTATAGCTCAATATTTTCAAAAAATAAGCTGTACTAATTGTAGCTCAACATTTTTAAAAAATGAGCTGTAATGATTGTAGTTCAATATTTTTAAAAAAATATCTTGTTTTAAAATAAAGTACTATAAGAAAACTGATTCCCTCATAGATTCAACAAAATCAGTTGATACGTTTAAGAATTTTTTTATCAGTAATAATACACCATCTTATATTTTCCAACACAGACAAACACATACAATCACACAATATGGTTATTTTCAAAGATTTTTTAAAAATAATTTTGATTATGTACGCCCTCAAAATTTTAGTAAGCGCCTTGGATTGCATATGGAAGTTAATATAAATAATTTTAGATTTTTTTCTATATTTATTTAAATTTATAATTTAATTAACATATTAGATTACAATGTTTGAATATTTTTAATGTTTTTTTTATATTTTTAACTCTTGACTTTTGAAACTACAATTTTGTTTCGATATATATACGTAAAATATGGGTATTTTGAATTTTTTTTAAGTAGTTTTATTTCTTGGCTTCTATAATTTCCATTTTCCTTTACATATTAAGAACATGTGCAAAATATGAATATGTTTTATGGAGTTAATTTTTTAAGCTTTTTCTTATTATGTATAATTAATTTTAAACTGAATTTAGAATATAAGAATATAATTATTCGTCTAGAATTTTTTTAATTAGGTTTTAGTTCGCAATTTCTCAATTTTAGTGAGTACAACAGTTACAAACAGTATTTATATCTCTATGTAATTTTTCAAAATTTCCAATTTTAGTATTCGAAGTATTTATAGATAAGGTATTAATATCATAAAATATCAATTTCTAAATTTTTATGAATTCCAATCTTTTGTGCTTCACTGATTTACAAAATTTTGGAAATTTGATGCTCAATGGGGGAATTTAATGTATATACTTTACTCGAAAATTATAAATACGTATCAAAAACTGAATTAAGATTCTCGATTGTTAAAGGTGTTTTTCCAAACAACACACTTTCTTAGTTGATATACGTATGAAACCAATAAAAAAAGAAATATTTTTAAGAATAAAAATTAATCCATTGCTATTCGCATAAAAAGAAAACATTATAAGGCTTTTATTGTGAATATTCATATTTTTTTTCTAATCTTTTTGAACAATTATTGAAAGAATTTTCTAAAATTTCTTAACCAATCTCTATTAAGATTCCATGACATATTTAAATGCATCTTAATTTAATCTGAAGGAAAGAACTACCGAAATCTTACAAAATGATAATTAAACAGAATAAATGATGTTTTTATAAAATTTTGCTTTTTATTTTTTCATTAAATTTTAAAAAAACCATGGGTATCAATCTTTCAAAAGTTAGGAGACGGTATTAAGAAACAAGACTGTTTGTTTCGAAATAGAATGAAAAAAATACAATTGTTGACTCGTACAGCAAAGAATACTTTCCTCTACAATCTGTTACTTGCTTTCATTTTTACTATTCTTAATAACTTGTATTGATACAGCTTACAGCAAGATAAATACATAAAATACATAAATTGCATTCTGCTGTAATAGTTGAAGCAAGTGTATAAAAGCCTATGACTCAGCATTTCATTCGTAATCAATTCATTCCTTTGATCTGATAATTTGTAGTATTAACGTGATAATGGTTATCAGCTGATAAATTATATGTAAATTGTAAGTTCTATAATTGACATGTATAACACAAAAAAAGTCATTTATTTATAATTTTAATTAAATTTTTATATATATAACTTAATGCACATTTTTAAAATTCTTTCCTCAATAATTTTGAAACTTATTATTTGCTTAAAAGTCCTTTTTTCACATTTTTTAAGTTTAAAAACATTATAGTGATCTTAAGCTTTGCTTACAGTTATAATGAAATTTTAATAAATTTCTTTTTAAAGTATATATATATTTTCGTATTTGTTTTTTATTTACTGGACCGATACTCTTTTACATTACGATGAAAAATATACGTATATACAATATATTTTTGCATACGTTTTATCATTACTATATGACAAGTAATATTTTTTTAAATTTAAGTCACTTCCTACTTAGATCAACAAAGAAAAAATTTATTTTTGTTACTTTTTATTAAATAATTACAATCAAAATAAATAATTTATCAAACAAATTATAAAATTATCAAAAGAATTGAAATTTACATTCTTCACCTTCATTTGAAAAATGCTTAAATCCTTTGCATTTTACCGATTGAGCTACTGCCCATTGATTTGTATTTCCTTAAAAACTGCTAAAACTCTATTTAAAGTTTTAAAAAGTAATTAAATTTGATGAATTAATTAATATTTGAAAACCGTATTAACATCGAGTGTCATCCACTACAAATTTAAAAAAATGTATTTAAACTTGCGTGGATGAATAGAAAGTATTTTATTATAGACTGAAAGTTTGAATAAGATATATATAGGAAGAGTGTAAACTAATAGTATCAATTTAATAAAATTTTAAAAATGAAATAAAAATTGGCATTGCAGTTTAAACATAGTCATTGAAGTTACAAAATCCGAATCCTTAATGAATTGCTGTTTCATCGGGTTTTATTGTACATGGATTTTTTTGTGCGGTTTCTGTATCAAGTCTGGTTTCGAATCACACCTGCCTGGAAAAATTCGATTGACATCTGCCATAAATATGCCACAACAGACAGAGTAACATATGGTGAGCAGATGTGGGAGTCGTGTTCGGCAATGATAAGCTATCATTATGAATTAGATTATATTCGACTCTCATGTTGGCAACACAGTTCGCTTAAGAATATAGCTATTTTTAAAAAACAAACGCTTAAGTCGAATCAAGATGCTAACACCTTTGTTTAACGACGATAATTTAAAATACCATTGAAATCCAGCTGGTATCTTCACAATTTAATAATTTTTTCTAAAAGTATATGAAAGAATACGAAGAAGGTATTTCTGAAAGAAAACAGTAGATATCAACTGAAAATAACATAGCAAATATTTTATTATTAATTTAACTAAATTATCAAAAAGGTTTAAATTAAAATTCGAAATTGAAAGGACAAAAATGAATAAAAGGAATCCGGCCTGAAGACTTTTTCAAGGGTCACCATCAGAAAATAAAACAAAATAATTTTGTTTTGTGAGTTTTGGTTTTGTTTTGTTTGATTTAAACTATGTTGTTATTTAAACAATGTTGTTTTTGATATTATGGTTCAGGTAATTTTTTCAGATTTTTTTCCATATTGCTTTTCTTTGATGTGATAGTTCCATTATTAATTTAATTAATTAAAAAATTTTGTTTCTTTTTTCTGCGTTTCTGTATATAAATTTAACAAATAAAAAACTCAAAATTTTTCAAAAAAAAATTTCTTAGAAATTTTTAAAAATGTTATTAAACTTTTAAAAAAAATAGACGGCAAAATAATACGGTAAATAACGAGTTAAACACAGTCTTCAGTAAAATTCAAATTAATTTAATTTAAAGGAACTTTTTAAAATATATTTCATTGTAAAAAAATAAAATGAATTTGTTTTTATCATGTTTAAGGTATGAACCTAAGAAAAAAACCACAAATCGATAAATTTGATGGTTTATTGTGTTCCATTTTATTTCTTATTCATACCCCATATCATCTAATAAGAGATATCACAGAATTATAGAATGTAACCACAGATTCTGAGAACAGATTGCAATTCCGAAGATTTATCGCGGCTGATAAGGACAGTAAAAAAGGGGGGAGGGGATCCTCAGACATTATGAAATTATCCTCCGAAGATTTCTTCCAAGTTTGCCTTGTTCTATTCAATCGAAACAATGCAATCCGCTTTGTGTAACATCGCGGATGCTATAAAAACAAGTGTTATCAGTTATGGCTACACGTGCAGACGATTTTTCTCACCTGAATAAACAATGCCAATTCTTGGCTGAAATTAGACAAATAATATCGGAACGGTCGTCTTATCTTCTGGCCTTTGGGGACATATGGAAGAAAGTGAAAAAGGAATTAAAATACTGTTTGCCTATTTCCACTCTAGAAGTGTATCTCAGCTGCTAAACTTATTAGATTTTCTGTGAATTGGCTGGTATTTGCTAAATCAGAGTTCTTCAGCTTTTCTAATGCTTTAGTCTAGAAGATTGTTTTTCATGAAAAGAGGACAAAACCATTATGAAGCCATTGGCGGATTTTCGAAAGTGGCAATAATCACTGTGGATTGGTTCACAGTGCAAGTCTTCTCTTTCATGCAACTGTGTCAAGCTTAAGAAGTCGGTGTTTTTGATGATGATAGTTAATAATATAAAATAATATAAACACATACAAGGAATAAATACAAAAATATAGCAACAATAATAAATAAAATTATAAAGTAAACACTTAGAAATCAAATAAATTAAATTAATTAAAAAAAATTAAAAAGAAGGAAAAAAATGAATTCATGTGTAAAGTAGGGTATAATGTATTTTCAAAAGAAATAAAAAAAAACTCTGTTTCTTAAAGTAAATTTGTTACATTTCATCTTCATCTTCTTCTTCTTCAAAAAAAAAATTCTGAATTTTATCAGTTAAGATAAAATTCAAATTCGTCTAGATCGGAATTCAGAGTCGGAATTCAGATTCGTCTAGAATCTGAAGGCATAGAGCAAAGAGATGCAAACTTATTAAAAATTGAAGATATATTTGAATATTTATATAATGAACTAAAAAAATATAAACAATGAAATAAATTTTTAATTTTTATATGCTTTAGAAGAAGGAGTTCAAGAAAGAATTCAACTAGAATTAACAACTCTTTTGCTGTATTTACAAAATCAACAGAACATTTCTAATTCAGCGAAGAAATTTAGTGTACTTTCTGTACCTTAAAAAAACCTACATTATTAAGTTACCTGGAAAGATATTGTCCAGAATATTTCCAAATTCTTACTTGGAAACCGATTCTGGTGAAGAGGAAATCGAAGAAACGACTCATCAGAGTAATGCTTTTTTTAAAAAATCCATGGAAAAATCAATTCATAAGTTTCTCGAAGAAAAACTTGCAAATGGATTTTTTCCATGGCTTGTTTTAAAAAGCATTAGTCTGAGGAGTAGTTTCTTCGATTTTCTCTTCATCAGAATAAGAATTAAGAAATATTCTAGACAGTATCTTTCCACATAAATTAATAATTTCGATTTTTGAGAAAATAAACTAGAAATTCTTTGCTAAACTAGAAATGTTTTGAGGATTTGCAAATGCAGCAAAAGAGCTCTAATTTCACTTGTCTTCTTTCTTGAATTCGTTCTTATAAAGCATAAATGTTAATAAATTGGCATCTCATCGATGAATTGCTAGATGAATCGGTTTTTACAGATAAAATTCAAAATATTTGTTGTTGTTGTTGTTTGAAGAAGATGAATATCCAGATAAAATTCAATTCGTTCTGGAAAACCGGTTTTCTTAATTTAAAAATCGGTTTTCGAATGTGACAAATTTGGCTACTGAATGTTTTTAATGACCAATAGTTTTCACTATAAGACTTCAGGAAACTTTCTGCAGTTCTTCAATGTTTTTTTAATGACCAATGGTTTTCACTGTAAGACTTCAGGAAACTTTCTTCGATGTTTTTTAATGACCAAGGGTTTTCACAATAAGACCATGAAACTTTCTGCAGTTCTTCGATGATCATGGTCCCTAGAACTTTTCGTTTGTGTCCATGTTATCTCTTGAGCAGGATAACCATAGTACTTTTGGGTGGAATTTAACTGGCATGAGATAACTTGTTATAAAATAAAAATCTCAATCGAGTTCAGAAATGGCCCATCTGGCTCAAAGAGGGGGAAATGGTGGGAGCCTTGAATAGTTCATTTCTCTTTAACTTTCTTATTATTATTGATGATAGAAAAATAAATCCAATTAAATAAATTAGTGCCTTATTAAGACGAACAACTTTGTATTTAAAGTTCTTTGATAGTTGCAACATTTTCGAGGTTAGCGGCTGAAAAGTGATTTTTAAGCTCTTATTTTGACTGTTTATAATATCTACAATTTATGTAACCAAAAGGTAGCTCGGATGCAAAGGAATCTACCTTTGCCTTCCAGCTTGCCGTGAAGAATTTTTGAATTTTATTGTGATTATTTTGTAAAAGATAACTCAATTGTGATTTTAAACAGTTATTGCTTATGCATGAGATATTTACATCAGAATTGAGATGTTACGCTTTGTAACAACTCAACTCTCTGTGCATAAGAAGAACAACTCTGTATTTCAGAACAAGTTTTGTAAACCATTCTTGTTGCGATTTGTAGTTCGGAATAAACAAGAATTCGAATTTCATTTTGTGTTTGCGTTTAGAAGTCATTTATTACAATATACATAGAGTCAGAATAGCTGACATCTCTTTGTCAAGTTCAGAGGACAATTTTCTATAATTGCACAATTTTAATTACAGAAAGCTTTTGGTTCTATCGGTTTAGTTAGTTCTGTTTTTGCTTTATTACGTTCTTGCATTCTATGCACAGATATGGATAGACAAATTTGTCTCTTTTAGATTGATCCAGAATTTCCTTTAATACTTTATTTTCTATAAATAAGTAAACAAAATTAATAAATCATTCACTTAATTATTTCATACCCTTGGACGTATCTAAAGAAATAACCGAAAAAAAACTATATAAGATTTCAAATACTAGCCGCCTTTGACGACCAAATTGTTCGCTCAAATTTCTGACTTTTAAGCAGTTATTATGGAAATATCTGGAAAATAGAACTTTTCTTTTTTTATCGTGTTTTTTCAGAGAAAATATTTAGATACAAATAATATTTTGATTAAAAATGAGTATTTTTCAATGATGATGATGATGTATCGGCGTTATCGATGCAAGGGGGTGACGTAGCTTCTGAGGGTGAGGACCCCTGAGCACCCGAGGTCAGAAGTCTGATTTCTAGCTCAAATAAAAATGACACTCACATACTCGCTTGCACAATCCCTTTTTACAGTGGAGCTTTTTCACACACCTCACAGACAGAATATAAGGGAAGAAAAATCATGCCGAAAGCCGGGATACCGGGGTCACAGGGAAGATGCACTACCCCTAAGAAAGGAAGCAGGCAATATTTTTCAATCTTACCTACTTATGAACTGATCATTTAATTTTAAAAAATCATGATTGTGCTTTGTTGTTGTTGTTACTTATGGCACTTTCCTATGGACAAGCCTCCTCTCGCTGTTACAGCAACAGATTTAAGCCGAAAGGAGCGCCTTTTATTTTTGAAGTAGCGTCAACAAGGGCCAAAAGTACGACTTAGCTACACACTCACCACATTTGCTTGCACAGCCCCTTTTTACAGGGGGGCACAGTCCCACATCTCACTGATAGCACATAGAACAACCATGCCCGAACTCTGGACTCCCAGGACACGAGGATGACGTGCTACCTCTGTGGCAGAAAGCCGGCTTCAAGAATAACCATGCCCTAACCGAACTCGGGACGCCCAGATCAGTAGGAAGACGCGAATGTACTTAACATAGCATGCTATCTGAAACAATCTGCTATATTACAGTATTCATTTTATAATTTATCTGTTATTATTTATATTTTTGAACTTGCATTTAAACTGATACATTTATTTATCTCATCATCTGGTCCAAGATGGCGCTTTATGACGTTGTCAGGATAACGGCAGATAGCAAAAAGACTCCAATAGTTAGTTATAAAAAACATTTATGGGTGTAAAATCGAGTGTCATCAGGAATGACACTTATATAGATAAATTTAAAATGCAAAATCTTATCTAAATATATAATTTGAGTCAAAAAGCTAAAGCCGTTTCCGAGATACTCGAAATAAAATTTTATATATATATGCAATAATTGCTCATTTAAAGTTATGAGATAGTTAATCTCCTAGTGATTATTCCTCTAGTGCCCGTTAAAACTATTTTAGCGCCTGTTAATTTTGTGTTTGACGCCTCTTTCCTTTACATCGTGTTTCCTTTGACTCAATGGAATGACAGAAACTCTCCGAAGCATTTCTAGCAACATTTTATTGCTCTGTTAATTAGCCAAACGTGGAATCGAGCACAGCTGTAAAAACATTCAATGAAAGCGCCCTGTAACATTCGTGCAGTGATTTCATTACATTTCGCTGATGTCCTTCAGAAAATAAGCAATAAGTTTCCGTGTCTCATAAATTAGCGCTTTATATAGATGGATAGACAGACAGGTAGATAGTAGATGGATATAAATAGATAGATAGAGATTTAGATATATAGGTAGATAGATAGAAATTTATATATATATATATATATATATATATATATATATATATATA
>JAOUZG010030537.1:768594-779492 GCA_026289955.1 Argiope argentata | reverse complement strand
ACATAGATAGACAGGTAGATAGATAGAGTTGTAGATACAGATTATAGCTATAGATATTGATAGGTAGATAGATATTAGATTTGTATATAGATAGATATCGATTTAGATATAGAAAGATAGATATAGATTTAGATACAGATAAATAGGTAGATAGATAGATATATTGATAAGTAGATAGATATATATTTGGACATAGATAGACAGGTAGATAGAGTTGTAGATACAGATTATAGATATAGATATTGATAGGTAGATAGATATTAGATTTATATATAGATAGATATCGATTTAGATATAGAAAGATAGATATAGATTTAGATATAGAATGATAGATAAAGATTTAGATACAGATAAATAGGTAGATAGATAGAGATTTAAATATAGATGAATAGATGAATAGAGATTTAGCTAGATTGTAGCTATAGATATTCATATGTAGGTAGATATAGATAAATAGCTATGAAAGAGAAAGAGACAAATAGAAATAGATAGATAGAAAAATATAGATAAATATATATAGATATACAATACCATTAAGCTATTTAATTCAATGTTTTGCAGTTTTTATTGTTTCATTTCCAAGAGTATTAGTGACGAAGTTTATTGCACACGAAAATTGTCATCAAAAACTTTACCCAAGCATTCAAATGATGATTATTTGATAAAATATCTTTAAATAAAAGCATAGTCATTCAAACATTTTACTTGACACTTATTACATGGGACTAATAGACGGATGGTTGCACTGATGTATTAGCTGATGGCTTGAAAATCAATTTTGGGAAACGACGCAACATAAAAATGTTTTTCTATTTCAGTCGAATTTTGGACTAGAATGCAAAAAACGGCAAAAGAAAAAAAATATTACGACCCGAATGCAATTTACGCAAGGCACGGCTCAGTCCTGTTATTGACATCGCAAGATTGATTGAAAAGTTGTCACTGATTCCGCTAGTTTTCAACTTAGGGGAAAAATCTTTTAGTAGGTGTGTCCTCTGCTCTGATCAGCTGTGCGTTTGTTTATTTTTATTAAAAGTTTTTTTTCTTTCACTCGCAGTGTTTACAAGAAGATAAATAATAAAGCGTTGGTTAAGGTTTAAATTATTCATCTAGTTCTTTTTAGAACACGTTCGTTCCATACTAGTTTATGAGATGTGTTCGAAATTTTTAGATTTCTTTTCTTTCATATTCTTATAATTATACTATATTTCAGTGATTATCTAGTAGAATCTAAACAGTGGAAATTTTCTAAAAATGTTTCGGCATATTTGAGTGTATATATTATTTATATTTAAGTGTTTTCAAAAAAAATTTGTTGCACAAGTTTGGGAGAAGTTAATAAATAGTTTGAGTTTAACATTTGTTGCAATTTTCTCATGTTTCTTCTGTTATTATGCCGTTTTGAAAAGTTTTATTTTTAGTCAGTTTTTTGTTAATTTTTCAAATCATAAATGAACAGATAATGAATTCGAAATATTGTCCATCGAAAAAAAATCAGTATCAATTTTAAGTTATAATATCTACTAGATAATGGATGATTAGATATAGATAGATTGATTAATAAATATTTGGCTATAGATAAATAGATATAGATATTAATAAATATATAGATATAGATTTGTATATAGAAAAATAGATATAGGTATTGATAGGTATATAGATATAGATTTGGATAAAATAAAGATATAGATATAGACCTGGATATAAATAAATAGATATAGGTATTGATAGGGATATAGATATAGATTCGGATATCGATAGATAGATATTAGATAGATAGATTCTAGAGATTTAGATGTAAATAGATATTAGATAGATAGATTCTGGAGATTTAGATATAGATAGATATTAGGTAGGTAGATTCTAGAGATTTAGATGTAGATAGATATTAGGTAGATAGATTCTAGAGATTTAGATATAGATAAATATATAGATAGAGATTTAGGTATAGATTACAGATTATTGCACTTCGCTCATATTTCATCTTCTATTATGTCATTTTGAAAAGATTAATTTTATTTGGACTTTTTTTAATTTTTCAAATTATAAAAAATATAAATAATGAACTCGAAATGCTTTCCATCGAAATAAAAATCAGTATCAAGTTACAATATCTACTAGATAATAGTGATCATCCCGTAATCAATATATTGTGTATCTTTTCTATAATACATAAATAATAATTTTTGATGAAAATATTTACGCTATATTTAATTTCACTTGATTAATTTATGTTAAAACAAATTATGTACTTTATTTATATTTTTAATTTATTTATTTTTTTAATGTAGAAGAGTTCTGAAATTTTCAGCAGTTGCGCGTTTTTGAAGAAAGTACAATATTTTGACATTTCTAGATCTTATTTTTCAAAGGATCGGTTAATTTTAATAAATTTTGATTACATACTAGAGACGTCATCTGGTTGAGTATTTCAGGAAGAACGGAATGTAATAATATGTGATTTTAATAACAATGAAGAATAACTTTAATAGGAAATATAAGAGTTAAAAAGTATAAAATAATTGGAATTTAAAAGACATTTTTATAAACCTCTTACAGAGAAATAAATATTTTTCTTAGTCAAAAATACAGAAAAGAGCAGCAAACTGAAAATATTTGACGCAGTAATAAACATAGCGTAAAGGAATTAGTTCATCATCAATGAATATGATTTGATGGAAAAATCTTTTTCCTTTGTTAAAAACGTAAAATATATTTTAAATTCCTCCTTAGAGAAAATATTTCTAACTGCTCATCTCATTTTGCTATTTTTCTTTTACCTCCTTATTTTTATAAAAAATATTTCTACCGAACCATTTGTTAATAAAATTATATTTTTAAAGTGCTTTTATAGATATATATTTTTAATAATATCGGTTACTTCAGAATTTTTTTTTCTATTCTTAATTTATTTTTTATAAAATTGTTGGTCCAATAATTTATTGGCGGATTCAATTGCTTATCAAATATCATTATCTAACTACCAATTATGATTTAACACGTTAAAAATGGTAGAAAGACTAACTTAAATTACCAGCTCTTTATTCGAATTTTAGAGACCATTAAATATTCACCAGCCGCTATCTTGAAAAGGAAGATTTTGAAACTGAATGGCTTCGATTAACTCCTTCAGTTTTCCCAAGTTAATAAAAGAACAAAGTTTTTTCAATTTAGAGCAAAGAAATTTCACGCCTCGCTTTGACAAATTTTGATTTATGATGATTTCAACGAGTAGGAGGATTTTTTTTCAACTAGAAGGATGATGAGGTTTTAATTTTTATATTCCTGTTCCAAGAACTGTGAAATGTTTCAAATGAGTTATATATTTAAACTGAATAAATTTTAAACAGATAATTATATCCGTTATCTTTAGAGGACATTTGAATATCCATTGAACCTTTAGTTAAAAACTTTGTATTAATTATTTCTTTTCATATATAAGTAATTCAATTTATGATACAGAATAATTCAAACATTTTGTAAATTTTGTATAAATTCTTTATATAGATTAAGATTTAACTACACAAAATTTATTATCATTATCATTATTATGCATTTTCTAAAATATATAAAGAAAACAGTGATGTTGATTGGTTTTCTTTACAATAAAACTTCAACAAAGAATGTGAGGCCGTGGTGGCCTGGTGGTCAATCACAGGGATTCAAGTTCGAGACACTATTTCACCAAAGAACTATCTTGTAGGGGTATCTGTTGCACTTTAAGTCCGTCAGATCCAAAGGCCTTACCTATGTGGTGATGTAGTGTATAGAGAGGGGGTGCCAGCTAAGGTGCCGTCCTCGTCATCTGACTGATAATTTTGGCTGATTTTTTTAGCATCGAAATCTTAAGAATTATGAGCTGCTTAGAGCAAATTTAGGATTCCAGATCTACATATTACTAGACTACATGTTATTTGCCGGCTTTCTGGCACAGAGGTGGCGCGTCTTCCTCGTGTTCTGGAGTCCCGGTTTGTTCTTCTGTGAGATGTGTGACTGTGCCTCCGAGTACAAAGGGGCTGAGCAAGCAAATGTGGTGAGTGTGTATCTAAGTCGTACTCTTGGCCCTAGTTGGCGCTACTTCAAAACAAAAAACGCTCCTTTCGGCTTAAATCTGCTACTATATGAGCAGGGGGCTTTTTCATAGGCAAATGCCATAAGTAACAACAACAACAACATATTATTTTTCCATACCAGACTACATATTATTATTCCAGAACTACATATGTTCTTATTGTTCTTGTTGCATCCAGGACATGTCTTAACATTATTACATGTCTCTTCTCCGAGATAACTAAGATTCCCAATTTGAGGATGGATATAAATGGAAGAAAGATGTGTATCATGATTACTGAGTCATTGATTGAATAATCATCTTCCTTTTGAAGTTAAGCGATGTCTGTGTGAGAATTACCAGGTCCGCTTGGCATGGTGGTACGATCTCAGTTCGTGAGAAGTAGGATTTTAAGTTCGAAGCCGCATTCCACCGAAAAACCGTCGTATAAGAGGGTCTGTTTCACGTTAAATCCGTCAGGACCAAACGTCCTTCCGCTTGTGCGGTGTGGTGGGGAGAAGAGGGTGCCAGCCCAGGTGTCGTCCTCGTCATCTGACCATGGTTCAAAATTACGAGGCCCGTTCCAAAACAGCACCATTGTTGGTTTACAACGGGCGTAAATATAACTATACTTAACTGAACAAAGAATGAACGTCACAAAAATATTTGTTATAAAAACTTTATAAAAGATTATAAAAGATTTGTGCCATAAAATTTAATGAAATATCGAAGAAGTTTTAACTAGTCAGTTGCACATTTTGACTATAGCATAAAAAAAAAGGAGAAATAAAACTTCATTTGGCGATTATGCTGATATTATCGAAATGACATCGTGGAAGAATAGAGGTAAAATTAACCATTATACCACTAATAATGTCTCTGTGGAAACTCCATTCTTTTCCGCATGAATTAGTTCTACTGAAGCTCCATTCATATCTATTGTCAGCCTTTTAACCTTAAAACCCTTATATTCTTTATATAAACTCACTAATCAAAACTCTCAGGAATTCTTTAGGGTATATATGCCTTTCAAAATAATAATACGCGTTATTTTTTTCTGAAAAGCTCGTATTCCCATCTAAATTCAACAAGCATGTGACATTTTTATACAAGTCCTTTGTGAATCAACTCACGTTAATCTTTTCGAGAACTAAAAAATATGTATACGTTTAGTTTCATTTTAACAAGAGGGAAAATCTAAGGTAAAATATTTTTTAAAAAATTCTTTATTAAATTACTATTGACGCAAAATGAATGAAATATAAATGAATAAAAACAATGTTCAATCAAATAAAAAGAATCATTATTTATTAATATATATTTTTTTAAAATCATTGAGCTAATATGAACGTCTAGGGTATTTCTCTCTCTCTCTCTCTCTCTCTGTGTGTGTGTGTGTGTGCGTGCGTGCGTGCGTGCGTGCGTGCGTGTGTGTGTGTGTGTGTGTGTGTGTGTGTGTGTGCGCGTGCGCATTTGTGTGTGATGTTTAATGATACTTTTAAAACGTAAATTCAATTCTAATAAATTTCTTATTCTTTATCTTAAATCCCCTCATGTTTATTTTTAATCAAAAATGTTCTCTTAATTCATGATCCAATTACCACTTTTTGTTTAATTTCTTATAACACGGGCTCTAGAAAGCTGACGACTATTCTGTTTCTCACGCTCAGAACAAAGGATTAAAATTTCTTTATTCTTACGATATTCTTTTCAATATAACTAAGATTCCCTTAAATTCATTAGCATGAGGTTCTGATAGGGATTTCTTTGCCACGTTTCGATTCCTTAACCTGAATCAAAGTAATGTATCTCTTATTACTTTTTCTATATGTATAGTGTACAAAACCCTTTTAAAAGAACCTATTCCAACAACAAATAATTTAAATAAAACAACCAATACAATGTACCACTTTTAAATTAATTTAACAATTAAAATCAGATTTAAATTAACTGAAAAAAGTTTAAAATTTATATAAAAAGTATTCATATTAGCTTTCCATCATTAAAAATTCTTTCGTTTATTTCAAATAAATTAATATTATCCAATATCCTTTTGAGAAAATCAATTAAGTTTTCATTCAAAGAGGAAGATTTGATTAATTATTTAAATTTTGTAACTTTCTTTAATCTATTCATTTTTATATTGAATGATTGTCATTATTTTGCATCATGTTCCTTTTAATTAGATACATTTGTCGACAGTTTGCAATCACTTGTTGTTATTTTTTTTTTCAGAAAGTATGTCACTTGCTAATGGTTTTGACGTGCTGAGAACGAAAATGATAATAGAAACCTTGAATTAACCCAGGTTTATTGGATAAATGAACAACTATCAATTCAAAACTACACACATTCATTTGTTGTAATACAAGTTAATTTCAAAACAGGAGCTATCCAAAGGTTTTTCTAATTATGAAAAACACCATGTACCATTTTAAAACACAATAAGACAATGTAATGTAGATATAAATTGCATATATACAACGTTTACTGTCCTTTTTCTATGGATCTACTAGTGTTATAATTTTACCATTCCAACAGAAGTTTGCTAACATTGTTGGCCTCTATTTATATTTACTGTGTCGCCAACCAGAGAATATTTGAGGGAAGCATTCATCGCTTATGACGTCATAATTTTCAATAACAATTCGGGGGGGGAGAATTTAAAAAAAATATTTTTTCAAAAAAGAAATTGGGCACTTTTCTCTGTTTAGTCCATAATAAAAATTTATTGTATAGCAGCTACGGTTTCAGACTTTGCCTAAGGCGTTCATTTTTGATAGCTGCCTTTAGACTAGCATTCGATTAAAGAAAGAAAACTAGATTTTCTATTTTATTATTTTTATGACTTTAATCGAACTTTAACGTATTAGAACTAATAAAAATAAAATCTTCAATTGAGAAGTTAAAATGTTATTTTTACGAAGGCTGTTTAAAAAGCATCTCATCTTGAATTTCCCTGCTTACGATAATGATGCTACAGCAACGCCACCATGCACAATGGAAGAAGACAACATAATGCGCATGTTTAATTTTTTTCTGCGTGCTCATATGTGTCAGCTGCTACATGTTGGATTTAAGTAAGGTACTGTATAAATGTTTGACGGATTTTTGATTTCTCTAATGATGAATTATCTAGACTTTCTTGATGAAATATGGTATTACAGTCGTCCTCCACCCTTCCTAATCTCCAGATATGGCTCCTTTCGACTTCTGATTGTTTTCCAAAGTGAAGATACAGTTAGAAAAATTCCAGTTTAAGAGTTGGGACGAAATAATGCAAAACTTGATAATGGATAAGAACATCATTAAAAAAGAAGAATTTCAGAAGTGTTTTCGGCACTGGAAGAATCTGTGGGCTAAGTTCGTGAAGCCGCTAGAATCCTACATTAAAAGGTGTTAGAGTCTCAATTACAGCAAGTAATACGCTATTCCTATTTAAAGGGTGGATACTTTTTAGACATTCTCCATATAATCCATTCGGTAAGATATTAGCCCTTCATATGACGTTATTTCTATTTTATATTCAATAATAACGCTATTATTATTCATCCGAATAATCATTTCAATTACTCTGATATGTGTTCAAACCGTTTCAATTTAGAGCATTCTCTGTACTATAATTTTCAAACACAATTCTTTAAAAATTTAAGAATTACTGGACGAAAAACAGATCCTCTATTTAGAAGATATCTCTGTCAAGCAAAAAGCATTTAATGCTCTTTCAATGCAAAAACTTTATTATAGCCTTTCATCCAGCTATTTTCACCGGTAACGGTACGATCCTTTTCCTCGGAATCACCACATGCCATCGATAAGATATAGACGATACTTTATTATTTCTGCCCCTAACAGGATGACAAGAACCAACAACCATGCCGAAAACCTCTGAAGGGCCTTCAGTGGGTTTTAGTATAATTATACATGAAAAATTCACAAATTATGTCATATTTAACAATATATGTTCTCTAATAATGTCTGATAATTATCTTCATCACATAAAAAAATATATTTCAAATTAAATCTAGAAATTCAAATGAAAAATTTTCAGATTTTTTAAAAACGTCATTTGTTTAGTTAAATTTCTTTGGGGATATCGAATTGATATCAAATAAAATAAAAATAATGAAATTAAAGAGAAAACTAAAATTTATTTCAATTACGCTCATGAAAATTCAGTGAAAACAGGATTTCCGAAATCTATACATATCACTGATCTAAATAGCGAACATGTTTTCGGCCGATTATTTCAAACGATTCTATTTATTCTCTTAATGTTTGATGCATTTAAAACTAAAAATTGCTATTTAATCGATTTTCATTTTGATGAACTTTCGAATTAAAATAATGCAGAATAAAGGAAATTAAAAATTTCTAATTTGTATTGAGTCACACCAAATGACGTTGAAAATTCACGAATTTGCGTTACCTCATTTGACGTTGAAAATTCAATGCCATTTGAGTGTGTTCTGATTTATTTTCAACGAATACGATCTTGATTTTGTTTTAAATAGGTATTGCTTTTGATAAATTATTTACATTAATTGTAATTATTTAATAAAAAGTTATTAAAATAAAATTTTTCTTTGTTGACGTAAGTAGGTTTTGACTTTTTTTTCTTAATTATATAATATGTATTCTGTTTATTGTGTGCATAATTTTTTTTAAAGATGACCAATTTCATATCACCATAGAACTATTAATATCTTCTAATGCGGTACATCTATAGTTTTATTCTTTATGCAGATTGCACAGATATTAAACACAATATTTTTTTCTTTAACTAATAGCAATAAAAGAAAGTCACGCTATTAAATGTTTGATGAAACCATGAAAACGGTTTTAAAGACATTAATATAGCCAATAATGAGAAATGATACAAAAGAAAATATTTAAGAAATCGCCAATACTCAAGAAAGATTTGCGCAATTATTAAATTAATATAGTTGAAAGATATATTTTGAATTTTAAGATGACGCAAAATCTATTTGGTTCTTATAATATTTTCACTAATTATAATGGGAAAAAAACAAATATTATTTTAATTTATAATTAATTAAAGTCTTAATTAAAATCTCAAAAACTCATACCGATATACCCATTTCTACCCTCCAAAGTATATATGTGCCAAATTTAAAAGCGGTATATCAAATGGAACGCCTTAAACACTCGCATTTATCGCAATTATTAATAAACATTAAAGCTATTCAGTGAGATTTTTAGCACGGAAGAAGCTAAATAATCGTGAGTTTAATGTATTTAAGTCAGGTTTTGAAACTTTCGAAAATTTCCTGCATAAAATTGTTCCAAAATTTGTAATTATTTATCGGTGTCAGGAGTAATTAGTACTTATGAAAAAAGTATTACGTGAGCCTAGAATTATTGTATTCATCAAAGATCAGTAATTTAGAAATAATTATGGCAAACAAAGCCTTTCCTCAAGAGAGATTAATTTTTATACAACAATATGTTTATTCTTAAACGAAAAATTAAATTTACTTAGAGAATTGTTCTTTTCTAACTTGTATAATCCTTACTCTTTAATTAATTTGCTTACTTGAGCATTTAAATTTGATATACAATAGGACTTAATTTGAAAGTTTATAATTCAAATTTTTACTTATTATTTAACTTATTATTTAATATGCTAGAGCTTTCGAATTTTGTAACGTGTGCATTTTCTGTAAAATTATTATATTTTAATATTTTCTGGACATTTCTAACATTTATTTGAAAAATTTACTTGAACGTTAATCATTTTCACTTCTCAATTATTTATTTATTTACTTATTTTGCTCTCATTGTAGATCAACTTTTTCATTCTAATTTTAAAATATTGAGCTTTGATTTTACAGTTTGGTTGAGTGTGTGTATGTGTCCGTGTGTGCGTGTGTGTGTGTCTCTTTGTGTAGGAGTGAGTGTATGTACATTTCTATTCCTATGTGCGTGTATGTGAATGTATGCACATCTGTGTAAGTGAGTGTATGTATATGTGCATCTCTTTTTCATACTGTGTCGGGGGAGAGAGAAGTACATGCGTGCGTTTGTGTGTGCATCTCTTTGTCTCTCTCTATGTGTTTGTGACTGAATGTATGCGCATCTCCCTTTTTAAGTGTGTTTGTGGGTGAATGTATGCGTATCTGTGTGAAAGAGTGTATGTGCATTTGTGTGAGTGAGTGTACATGCGTCTGTGAGTGTGATTGTGTATGTGTGTGTTTTGTATGTGTGAGTGAATGTATATGTGTGTGTTTTGTATATGTAAGTGAGTGTATATGCGTGTGTTTTCTATGTGTGAGGGAGTATATATGTGTCTGTTTTATATGTGAATATGAGTGTATATGTGAATATGCATATCTCTCTCTCATTCTGTGTACATGGGAAGGGGACTTGCGTGTTTCAGTGTATGAGTGTACATCTCTCTCTCTCTCTTTCTGTGTGAATGAGTGTGAGCGTATTTCTTTATCTATGTGTGTGTGTGAATATATGCACATCTGTGTGAGTGAGTGTAAGTGCATTTTTCTATCTATGAGTGTGTGAGGATGTATGTACATCTGTATGAGTGAGTATATATGTGTATGTGAGAGCGAGTGTATGTGCGTGTGTGTTAGTGTATATGCGTCTGTGTGTGTGAGTGAGTGTATATGTGTGTGAATGTGCATATCTCTCTCTCACTTTGTATGCGTAGGAAGAGGGTGTATGTGCTTGCGTGTATGCGTGTGAATCTCTCTCTCTCTCTCTCTCTCTCTCTCTCTCTCTCTCTCTCTCTCTGTGTGTGTGTGTGTGTGTGTGTGTGTGTGTGTGTGTGTGTGTGTGTGTGTGTGTGTGTGTGTGTGTGTGTGTGTGTGTG
>JAOUZG010030537.1:757381-768584 GCA_026289955.1 Argiope argentata | reverse complement strand
GTGTGTGTGTGTGTGTGTGTGTGTGTGTGTGTGTGTGTGTGTGTGTGAAAGTGCATTTCTCTATCTATGTGTGTTTGTGGATGTACGTGTGTATGCATGTGCATCTCTCTCTCATACACTATGTGCGTGGGGGAAAGGGAATGTGCTTGCATGCATGTGCATGACTTTTCAATGCTTTTTCCTGTGGTACGTAGCCATCAACAACTTTCAGTTTTCAATAATTTATATATTGTTTTACTCAATTTTTAACATTTTCCATCTCAATAAAATTTTTATTACTGTTCCATTAATCGAAATAACCCATCAACTCTAAAATTCACTTGAGCACACTCCATTCTTTAGGAGAAAAAAAAAAGGATAATGATTCCGCTGATGAATTTCAAATCTTCCTCTTACGCTCATGCATCCTTTTACTAACGTTTTTTTTTTTTCTCTCTTCTGGCCATCCTGCGACCACGCAACTACACCAACGAGAAGAAGAAGAAAAAAAACCAAAATCGACAACGGAAAAGAAAGGTAGAAAATCCTGCCTTAGGCGTGCGTAATCTGAGATAAAAACCTAAATATGCAGATTACCCCTTTTGCCAGCAGCGAACGAGTTACGTGTTTGAGTCCAACGGGCCTCCAGGAAATACGGAAGGGGAGGGGGGTCGGCAGAAACCAAACAAAAAACAAAGAGCGAAACTGAGCTCTCTCTCACACACACTAAATCCTCGCGGTTGAATAATAATAAAAAAGGTGAATGAAAAACCAGCGAGAGTCGTATGTAGGCCAAGCGGTCACTCAACTCTCAGTGAAAACTCTCGGCCAGCTTTTTATTGGCCGTGACCGGGGTTGGCCTACTTCCATCTACGCCGCTGCTTAAGCGTCGAAATATGCGATTATTTTCTCTGTCCTCTCTCTACCATGAGGCCGATTCACCCCTATCAGCGTACGCGGTAAGTCAACCCTTCGATTTTTCACGCCACTAGGTCACCCGTCGTGGTCAGTAGGCCTGTCCTGAGGGCCTACTGACCACCTTAGTCAAGAAGCCTAGGACGCATGAGTCCTAGCAGCTGAAATTGCCTTTTGAGTTTCACTTCTTTAATATGTTTAGTTCCTTTTTTTAATGCATTTAACTCTCACTTATCTGTAGATATTTCTCTAAAAATCTAATCTAAGGGATTTTAATTTCAAATTTTAAAAAATTTATTTAAAAAAATTTAATTAAAAAATAAAAGCAAGTGATAGATTTTTATTTATTTATTTGTAAAAGCGTAACAACAATTATGTTAGCACAGAAATCAATTGCTTATTATTAAACCATAATTATATTTTAGGCCTTCCATTAATTATAAAAATAAATTAAAAGAGATATTTGCTTAAATTTTTGTGAGTATGTACGTGTTTTCAATCTTTCTACGGATTATTTACAAAATTCGATCGTTCGTAATACTTTCGTCACCCAGTTTCGCAAATAAACGGAAGTTTACATCAGAAAAAAAAAACATTTTCTGCAACAGTTATTGTTTACTTGAACGTTTTAATTAATTTCCAATTTTTTGTTGTTGTTTATTTCACTATACTTTGATTTATGTAACGATTTTAAATGAAAAAAAAATATTATTCTGTAAATGACGAATAATACAGACTATATTTACAGAATAAAAATATTATTCTGTAAATATCAAAAATCTTCCTTTAATACTTAGAATATTTTATCTAAATAATATATTCTGTACGATACTGATTACTTTTATTTGAAAATACTATTGATGTAATTAAAAATTTTTAATTATATTTTAGAAATAATTTTATATTTTTATAAAGTAAGATATTGTAAAAGCGTATAATCAAACTGCGTTCTTTTTTTCTTTCTTTTTAATTTTCATTATTTGTTGTTTGTTGCTAAGAGTAGTAAAAATGTTATTTCATTTAATAATTTTCAACAATAATTAGATATCTTTACTAGGAAATATCGCGTTTCACCAATTGCATAATAGTTTTCTCTCGTAATATGTATTTATCATATCCTTCGAAAGGGTGAAGGCTTAAAATAATATTCGCTTTCGCATTGCTTTTAGGAAGAGAACTGTAGAAAAAAATGATGAAATAAAAATGTAATGATGGGATTAAAAGTTATATTGATTTCAATAATCAAAAAATTGATATTAATTTCTCTGAATATTTACAGATTTAAAGTGATGCTTTAATTAGTAGTGCTCAGTTTTAATTTTTTTCAATTCTTACAATGAGTTCACACACTCTCTATATATATTCATGTTCAAATTTTTAATCGTTAATAAAATAATTTTTATTCATCTACTCAGGATCAAATACATTTTTTTAAAATTTGTAATGGATTTCACTTGATGTTAGTATAGTTTTTTTAAATATTAATTAATTCATTAATAAAATGTGATTAGTTTTTAATGCCTTAAATAAAGTTTTAGCAGTTTGTAATGAAAATTGGAATCAACAGGTAAAAAGCGAGGATTTCAGTATTTTTCGCGTGAAGGCGAAGAATGCGAGTTTAATTCTTGCAAAAATCAATAATTTTTTAATTAATAATTTATATTAATTGTAATTATTTAATAAAAAGTAACTAAAAATTTTTTCTTTGTTTATCTTAGAAAGAATTAACTTAATTTTTTTTCTATTACTTGTTTATCGTTATTATCATTATGTTGTTTTAAAAGGCGAAGAATATTTTCTTTTTATCTATGAGCAATCTAGAATGAAAATTAAACATATAAAAACTTTTTCCTTCACCCAAGTGTGTATATTTTTTTAAAATTATTTAATTAAATTAATTATTCATGTGCATTCTTCATTTAATAACATTGATTGTTATTACTTTGTAAATAAATAAGCTGACATAAACATAACATCTTTCCTTAAATGTTATTTTTTTATTTTATGCTATGAATATCTATGCCTATTATATATGTTCTATTGTTTATTTTCTGTTTTTTATTTAATACTATCAAAATAATTATGAATCATCTTTGCATGTATCAACAGTGTTATTTTTATGTATCGTATGCTAAAAAAACAGGCAAGAAAAACATTTGAATAACCATAAACTTTATTAAAATGCGATATTTTGTAAAAAAATATAACAATCACGTGTTACTTGCTATAATTTGAGGTTATTAAGTATTGATTTTATAATCTTTATATTTGTATGTTTAAAGTGTAATAGGTTTTTATATAAAATCACTTGAATCACTTAATTGTTCCAATCCAGATTTCAAAGGCATTTATATATATAAAACATTTATTGCGTGCTAAATATATCCCGAAAGAAAAAATAATGTTATAATTTGATCCTGCATAACTCTAAATTAAATATCATAAAGTGATCTATTTGATGTCAAGTATAATAAAAGTAAGGTTAAATTTGAGATATTATATCACGGTTTACTATTACAAATTATTTTATATGTTTGCTATAATCTTAACATTTAATGCAACTTTATTGCACGAATTTAAAATTAGTTTTATTCTTGAAATTTCTCTTTTTGTTGAAATTTTATTTTATTGCATAATATGTTTTATTTTGTAATATCACAATAAAACGCAATAATATTAGTTAAATTTCGTTTCCGAAAGTCATATTATGATTTTTTTATAAATATTTTATATTATTTCCTTGAAAATATTTCTTTCAAAATTAAAGAAAGGTAAAATAATTCAAATTCTGTACGATAACCTTTTCCACTATCGCGACTTTTAGAGTTCCAGAAAATTTAAAGTGAATTTCAATTTGAAGAATAAAATTACTTCTACGATTAACTGAATTATATATGAATTTTGATTTAGATGAGATTATGACAAAGACTCAAAAATAACCACATTTAAAAATATACATTATAGAAGGCACTAAAATTATAGTTGTATATAAATTTCATTAAATCAAAAAAATCATCAGTTCTATAAATGGATTTTTTAAAGATTGATTGACTATTTTCTTATTGATAAATTCAGAATATATTTCGACATGAACTATTGTAATCTTTCCAGGTACTTACCAAACTTGTTACTCAATAATGTTATCAATATTATGAAATGTTAAAAATAAAATATGATAAAGAATATTCTTTTTTTATTACACTGTTAAGTAAATTCTCTTTAAAACACCATTTTGTAATTTGACCATCATCAAACGATATTATACTAAATCATATTTCAAAATATGAAGAATCTTCATTTTTTCAATAGCATAGATTTTTTATCGAAATTTCTTAATTGCATTAATATATTATCATTTTCAAGATATCAATAGAGCTTATATATTTTAAAATTTCCAAAATTTTATAAATATTATATTAAAAATTTTTGTAAAATAATCAATGATTTTTGTACAACATAAGTGCAAATTAAACAATCTCATTTAGGTCTCCAAAAATCTATCGCACAATTTTTAAGATATATGATAATTACTGATTACAGTTTCTCAAATCTGGAATTAAATTAGATGCAGATTCTATCATTTTTTTTCAAAATAAATTGTCACGTGATTCTCTGAGCTTCGAGCAAATAAAGTTTAACAAATTTGATTTTAGTTCTCTGAGATTTAGTTTAGAAGCGTATATTCACAATTTTACTGATAAACAAATCAATTAATAACACACGTTTAATTTTACAAGAAATATCGTTCAGATTTCTTTTTTGCACTAGTAATCCAAAAACGCAGCATATTAAATTGGATTAAATGGTAAATCCAATTTTGAAAATTATATATGTCCCATCGATTGTTGGAAAAGGGAAAACTTTCCAAGGCAAAATGAAACATCCACTATAACCACCATTTTGGGTCATTTTATTTCAAAATATACAATTTAAAATAATTACCTTTACTGAAATAGTCTTTTTTGCTTTTGTCTTTTTCTCTACTTCAGTTTGTGTAGAAATACACGGAAAGGAAGTGCTTAATTTTAAATAAATTTGTTTCCTTAAGTCTCGACCTTGTTTTTATATTTCATTTTAGATTCAAATGATGATTGCGAATTGAAAGGAGTTTATATTTTTTAGTTTTATTTTTCTGCTATTTTAAATGGCGTATTTGGGATGTAATTTTAAGTTTTTTAAACACTTAATTGGGAAAAGAGGAATCGCGATTAATGCAAAAACGAGAACGACACATAAACAAAGACGAATTAAAATACGATATTTTTACTGAATCTGTGAAAAAAAACACCTTTTCAGTGATGCGTATAATACATCAACTTCTCTTTATCAAATATTGTAAGGGGAAAAAGCAAAATAAACTTGAATACAGAAATGCTATCTAAGAGGAATTCCTACCAAAAATACTTTGCTATGTGTGTCCGACAAATTTTTGTTTCCGTGATTTATTCGCCCAAGACAATCACTTAAAAACAATTCTGTGTCATTTTCCACGAAAATCACTCGCTCACAGAAAAATGTCTATTTTTTGCGCAATGTAGATTTGCCACTTCCTGGAAAAAAATTGATGTTTTACAGGCTTATACTCACTATAAAAACAATGCTTACAACTTTATTTTAAAGGACAGAAATCGATTTGACGGTTTTTGTGGTTTTGATCCAGTGAGACACCGATCTCACAGTGTATTAGAGAATATAAAATAAAAATTTTCAGCATTTGGACTCTGAAACAAAACAGATTTTAGTTAAATATTCTTTTAAAAATGGGAGATGTCAACTTTTTGGAGATATTGTCTCCTATTATTGCAAATATCTTCTAATACGGGTTTAGAAATGTTTTATCTGCAGTAATATAGAAATTAAAATTATGAACTGATAGTAATTTCCGATGTTTACTGAAGGTGATTACTGATAATTAAAGATATTGAAGATATATCTGAAGATGAATATTAATGCATGATAAATTATAACTACCAAAATATAAACAAATTGATATACAAGATGTATCTAAATTCAAAGCAAACTTTAAAGTTAGGCAAAATGCATTTAAATAAGCATTTTTGTACAGCAATAAGAGATCAGAAGTGAAAAATAATATTTGAAAAATAATATCTATCAATAAAATGAAGAAATATTCTTCCTTTACTTAATACTTTTAGAGCAGACGATATACAAGTTTATTTTTAAAAAAAAAAAAAAAAGAATTATTTTATTGGAGAAAAACATTAAATACATATGTAGTTTTTTAAAAAAAATCTGCATTAATAAATCGTCTGCAAAACAATTTTGTTGAGTCTGGATGGCATTATGTGATTTTCAAACGATTTTTTTATTGTTAGAGAATATTTTTGCGTGATAGATCAACTGACGCTCTTTGAGACAATAGACATGCATCTTATTACAAAACTGCAAATTGTAGCACAAAAGAGACGTTTTTGAGCTTTTAATGTTTTTTTCTGCTTACACTTTCATTTCCGGTTCTATATTGCTATATTAAAAAAAAATGATTGCCTTTTATCTACCTTTAACTTTGACCCATGAATTTAAATACGCCCTGTATAATATACCTGTGAAATAGTTTGTGACACTAAGATTTAAAAATATTGCATTATATATTAAATCTTTTTTATTTTACTTTGTAAATTCCATTATTTATAATCCATGCTTATTTAAAAGTTTGGTCTTGTTTTACAGAAGGAAAATAATTTTTTGAAACAATACTAACTGTTTTAGCACGAATCTTTTAATTTTCATCTTGAACCAATTCTGAGAATTGCACGAGATTGTAATAATAAAAAAGTTTATGAAGCATTCTTTCTTAATCAATGTATTAAAAGTGAGCACAATTTCTGACTAATTGGGTTCTCTGCAGAAGTAAAAAAGAGGACGTTGGTTTGAATACTATAAACATTTTTTAAGAATTTATCTAGTAGACCGAATATTTGTATATAATGTTTTGATACTCAATTATTATATATTTATTTGCTTCACTTAAAATTAAATTTTACAAGATAACTAATAAATATTCTTGGATCAATATAGCATTTGTGTTTACTATGTCCCTGATTATCCTTTTTTGTCACTAATACCATATTAAATGCATTTTTTTTACATTCTGACCAAGATAATATATTAAAAGAAAATGTAGTATATAAAAAGATTTTAAAAAGTATACTTTTGAGGTAATTATTTATGGGATTATGCCTATTTTTATTATGATCTAAATAACTCAAAATGAAAATAGCCATGCAAATCAAATTTAGTAAACAACCTTTATACTAAAATTGTTACTTTGTGATTATTGTTATTTTATGAAATAGTCTTGAGAAGTTAAATTAATATCATTGGGCTTTTTGCAGTATAATTTGGAATTCAATACAAAAGAATGGGTAAAGTTTTGTAAATAATTCAAATTATTTTAGAGCAAAATCGACAACTAATTACTTGACATCCATATGTAATGCAAAAATCCAAAAGGCTAGATAAATGAAAATGCAAGTTTGGTCAAACTATAATTAATCTATATTAAAATTTGGATCCAGTAAGTTCATGACGAAAGTGAATTCTCAATTTCGTTCATTACATGACGACATAACACGTTGAAAACGATTCGATGGGCGAAGGGGGGTTGAGGGGATTATTTCACTGGTTAGCTTATGCGCATTTAAAAATCGTCTGGAGAATTCCTATTAACGTGATTAACGAGCTCCCTAAAGACAAGAGAAAGCTGTCTTTAAAAGATGGCTGGACCAAGACATTGGAATTGCATGGCCTGCAACCAAATAAGTCAGTCCTCAGGCCTCCCCCTGATAACAATTAATGAACCGAGTTAAAAATATCACTTTCTTCTGCCCTGTTACTTGCCCGTCGCACTATCTATCTGGGAACTATCACGTTCCAATCAGCATCAGTTATTGTTCGGATAAGTTAAAAATACCCTTCAAGCCATTCGCGCTCACTTTGTAACGCCTCCGGGCATTTCTTCCCAACGAATTCTTCTTTTTTCATTTATTTATAGCGGAAGCCATCATGGGAGGAAAAGATTAAGTGCTACACTTATATAATTAGGTAACTTTCACTTTTCACGGTGGCAGCAACTTTATTTGTCTCTACTGCCCGTGGGCCCAGTGAACCCTTTGATGCTCCTCCGTGCAAGCAGGAAGTCGATTGGATGGTCTCCAACGCGTCTGTTGACACCCTAAAAGGGGCCCCTTCCATGATGTGGCCTTGACCCCAACAATTAGTGGATCCTGAGTGGCATACTTATTTCCTTCGACATTTATGGCCCTGAGGGTGGGATTTGTTGGTGGACCGTGAGGCACGTGCAGCCTCCAAATTCGATCTCTATTTTTGGACACACTTTGATAAACAGGGTGTGACCATCGATCTTGAACGAAGAAAAAGATCAATTTTTGTTTAAGTTTACAATGGATTCTCAAAGTAATATTATATTAAGAACCGTAATTTTATTATATGATTAGCTGTTATAATTGGCGTTGTTTAGAATTAAAATACTTTTAAATCTAACATTATCGTAAAAATTAATTTTGTATAAAATATAATTATTAGAATATTTTATTTATGAAATTTAATATTTTTTTTAAAAAAATTATAGTTTAAAACGTTTTCGTAAAAATTAATTTTGTATAAATATTATTATTAGAATATTTTGTTTATGATATGTAATATTATAAAATTCTTTCATAGTTTAAAACGCTTTTTATTATTATTATTATTATAAAAATGAGAATTCCGTTGAAGCAGACGATTTTTGAAATACGCCAACAGCTGATCTTTTTTTCAAATCAATAAATCAAATCAGCAGTTGTTTCTGATATAAATTGTTAATCGTTTGCTTTTAAAATTTTTCTCTTAAAGTTTTTTTCTAATTTAATCTGGCTATAATTTTTTATATGTTTCTTTGATCTATGCTGATAAAAAGTACTGTTACAAATATGGACAAATAATCTTTTAAAACTAACAAAAAATTACTTTAAATATTTTGTAAATACAACAGATATATCAAAAAATGAAAATAGAATAGTTCAAAATTTATCATAACCTAACGACGGACTTGCAATTTCTTCATTTTCCTATAAATGTCTTTGTTTAAAAATCGTCTGCAACCATGAAATTATTTATTGAAATTTTAAAAAATAACAATAATTGTGTGAAAATTAAATTGGTATTATTAAAATCATAAAATTTTGAATATTAAGACGACATAAAAAAATTCTTATGAAATAATTTATTTTAGAAAAAATATTTGGTTAATTTCTAATGAAAGAGAATTTTAATAAACTTTACGTAATTTAATCTCAGCTATTTAAAAAGAATTATGAAATATGAAATACTGATACAAATATAAAAATACTGATACAAATCTGCTATTATTTTTCTTTATATTATTTTATTTAATCTCCAATTCATTTCTACAACATTATAGTTCCAAAAACAAAAATATGGTTTTCGAGGCTTCATAATCAACACTGCAAAATACCTAAATCCTCTAAAATATTTTACATTTTGAGCACTTACTGCAATTCTAATATGCTGTAAACGAATTAATTTACACTCGTCTTTACTTACTGGTAAATATTTTCATTTACTAAAAAGGCATTAGAAAACTTTTGTCAATTAACTCTTGGATTATATTACATAATTTAATAAAAACAAATTTCATTGAGGTAGTTTGGAACTAATCCAGAATAAAAGTAATGCTGTAAAAAGTATGATGGATCATGGTTTACTTCATTTCTAAGTTATTAATTTATTTAGTTTTCTGACAATTATATTCTTATCGTATCCTCTCTTCTTTCTTTATTATCATGAGAGAACATGATGTTGCTTTGGTTAGGAGGTTTAGAATAATTGAAGACAACGAATAATTGAAACGCGAAATCGCGTAGGCTGTGAACAAAGCATAAATGGAACTATTCATCAACATCTTTTAATCGCATAATTTTTTACCTGCTTTTACTAGTATTGCCTGATCATTATGAAAGCTTCTTTTGACAGTAGATACGTTTTCAAAAAGCTGACGTAGCACTATGACATCTTAGCTGTTATTTAATCTCAAAATCGATCGAGCTCTAAAACTTTGTTTGTCAGCTAGAGAAATTGAAAATTAAATTTTACAAATAATCTCTCTCTCTCTCTCTCTCTCTCTCTCTGTGTGTGTGTGTGTGTGTGTGTGTGTGTGTGTGTGTGTGTGTGTGATGACAGAGGAAGACCGATAGAGAAGTTTCGTGATTGTTTAACTGGTTAATGACTTAAATTAATTGACAAATAATTACTTAAAAATAATGATGTTCTTTCGCGATAACTTGGAATTTGAGATAGTAGATTTCATTTTTTTATTAAACTATATTTTTATTTATCTTAAACCTGCTTACGTTATTTTACTACAAACTACTTTGAGAATGAAAAAAATTATACAAAAAAAAATCCACGTCGTTGCTCATTCATGGGCTTTCCCGTTCAGTCAGTGCCGGACATTCACGGAAACGCCCGGACTTTCCCCATGAACTCCGCCTACGTTCGACGAGCGTGAGTAAGCGGCAAAAAAGTTTTGTTTTTGACAGCTTTTTATGTTTCTCGTTCGCTGTTCCAGTGACTCAGAACGAACGCCCCTCTCACAGCTTGCTGCTCATTCAAGCAGTGAATAAAAACAAACAACCCCGAAATTCCGTGTTAAACAAACAGGTAGCCGATGTTCCACGTAAAAAGTGAGAGTTACTGGATTTTTGGCTTTGTAGCAATGATTCTGTGATAGCTACATAGTCAAATCCAAACTCTCTTTACGCAATTTAATATGATAGTATTAATATTTATTATTTATTATTATTATTATACTTATAATTATGTCAGAACATGATGTTGTTTTTGGATGAGGTTTTTGGCGTCAACAAAAACCCGTAGGCGAAAAATAAAATTTTTATTTTCTACATGAGCAATTTAAAAAATCAGCTTTTAATAACGTTTCGCCATCGCATTTACCTAAGCTATCATTTAAAAAAATAAGTTACTGATTAACACAAAAAAAACCTTGGAAATAGTCATTTTGAGCACGTGATTATATGAAATGAAATGAATAGGTAATGGGATATTTGTGCTTGGCCTTTCAAGAAATTATATTCTGACTAAATACATTGAAATATGCATAGCAGATTTCATTTTAATCTTTACTTCTTATTATCTTATGAATCGATGTATAATAAATGAATCGACATGAATTAATATAGAATAAATGGCGGGTTAGATGCGTGTGTGTGTGTGTGTGTGTGTGTGTGTGTGTGTGTGTGTGTGTGTG
>JAOUZG010030537.1:731707-757371 GCA_026289955.1 Argiope argentata | reverse complement strand
GTGTGTGTGTGTGTGTGTGTGTGTGTGTGTGTGTGTGTGTGTGTGTGTTCCTTATCCCACACAAAATAGTATGTCTCGATTTATTACCTACGTATCAGTTGACCTAATTAATTAATTAATCAAATTAATCAATCAATCAAATATTTTTATTAATTAATTAATTATGGTAAGCTTAATAAATCCCTTATTCTAATCTAATTTCATTCCTAAAAATATTTCTATATAACATGACTAAAAAAAAGTTGCATTTTGAAACGTTACACTGTAAAATTTTCTTCTTTATTATAAATACCTTTATAAAGAAATTCCCCAATATCTTTATACAAACATTTTCTGTGTCTTTAGAAAGATATTTAAAGATATATATATATATATATATATATATATATATATATATATCGTTTTGCAGTGGTCTGGTTTATTGTGAATCTAAAAAATCACATCATCTAGCTCATACAACCAGCCACTTACGCCTTATCTACTTTTATTTATAAGAATCATCCAGTTTCTTCCAAATATCCCTTCAAAATCCATTAAAGACAAAGGTTATTTCGATTTTTTCTCTCTTTTACACATCTTTTTCATCGCGTTACCATTAGAATTATTTATTAAAATAAAACTTTTAACAACATTTCGGGGATAAGTAGTCCAGTAAAATGGGTTTGTTTACCTTACCTCCCCGTATCTTATTGGGTTAAACTGATTAGTCTAACATTTTTATGTTTACTTGAATTTTGGGTCAAAAAATGTTATTTAATAATTTTAGAATCTGGAATAATTCAGCACAGATAAACCTTGTCTATTTGCCCTACAAAACGCATCAAATGATTTTTTAACTAACATTTTTTTTCCTTGGGAATCAGTTCATGTGAGATTCTTTTTTTTATCCGAGGTCGATATCAATAAACTTCTAGAAATGTTGCAAACAGAATTTTTTTGGCAAAAAATGTTTAAGTGAAAAGATGTATTGGATGAAAAAGTTCAACGTCCAAGGTATTAAAATGAAGCAATGTTTTCAAGGCAGCCAAAAAGTATTGAAATAAAGATATTTTTCAAGCAATTTCTCATTTATACGCAATATAGTGAGTCTTTCTGTAGTTGTATAGCTGAAATAGTTCAAATATAGTTCTTTAATGTGTAAGGATTAGTAATAAAAATGCAAGATTGGGACAAACCATGATGTTATTGCTGTCCTAGATTAACGTCTACAAGATGTTTGAATAACAATGTTTTTTTTTTCAAAAAGTTGCGAAAGTTAAATTCTTTTTTTTAATCCGTTATGTTATCGTTTCTGATAGATTTATTGAGAAAGGTAATAGAAAGGTAATAATAAATGGTTTGGATTAGAATGGTTTAGCTTTGGTGAATGGTTTAATTAGTTCTTTTGAAACATTCTTTTATATTACCATCTGTTAGGTTTATTAAGAGTGATAAAAGATTTGGTGAGATGGTAAAAGGTTTAAATTTTTATAGTTAGGTTATTTCTTTTTAAAAATTCTGTTATATTACCTTATCTTTTAGATTTATTAAGACAGATAAAGGATTTAGTAAGTTGGTAGATGGTTTGGATTAGAATGTTTTAGCTTTAATGCATGGTTTAAAAGGGGGGGGGGGTAAAAGGGGGGGGGGGGTATTCTGTTATTTTACCTGTTATTTCTGTTATTTAGCGTTCGTGAATAGTGTAGTTAGTTTGCGTTAGAATAATTTGGTTAGTTCGAATTAGAATGATTTGGTAAAGGTAAATTGTTTGTATATATCTTGTTTTAGATATCTAAAAATGTTTGCATATATCTAAAAAATCAATTCATTTCCATTTTATCTAAATATTCTACTTTTTTATAAGAATTCTTTGATGGAAACAATACAAAGTTTTATTATATACATGATTAAGAAGAAAATTTGTTATAAATTGGATATTTCTAAAACCCTTTGCATTATCCTGATTTTTTTCCGGTACATTCTATGTGAAGCAAGTACTTTTTAAAAAATCATCAACAATTATTTACTTAAAAATCAATAAAACACGTTTTTATTCATTTCAAAATATACAAAAAATTTAAAAACATAGGATTTTTTCCGTGATTTGAGAAAATCATGGTAGTCGGTTTTTTCTCTTTGTAGTTTTTATCATAGCTCCTCTCTTTTCCTTTTCCATTCTAACTTTCACGCGATAATTTCACTTTATGTTAACAAACGCTGAAATACCCGTTTTGTACTAATAATAAGTTAGAAATGGAATTAAAATTCTCTGCACTCTTATGTAATATCTTTCAGCGCCTATGCGTGTCCATGGAATGCACATTTTGAGAGCAACCGTTGATTTAAACTAGAATTTAAATATATATATATTATACATTCGAAGTTTTCCATTTAATACGGAATTAACTTTTATATTTATCAAATTCATCAACCTTAATTATTTTTCAATTTATCGAAAGACTTTCCCCTGACAGTTTCGGCTGTTCGTATTGATAAGAGGAATGAATTGATGTAAAAACAGATCAGAGATTAAATTATTTTATACATAATACCTTTCTGTATTGACAATTTAACATCAGTAGATGTCTTCCGCAACCAGCCGTTTACATACCACTTTGTCATGTCAGTACGATTGGTGAACAACATGATATCATTAGAAAAGAAATTTTAAATTACAAAATAGTAATAGAGCATTCTGATTTTTTAACTATTCTTGCGCATTAGAGAAATTAGTTGACTTTGGGAACTCCTCAAAATTTTAATTTGGCAATGTCTCTCGGATCTGGAGGTGGTAAGAATAGGAGATCATGGATTTTTAAAAAGATTCATAATACATAATCTTTCATAATACAAAAATTTGTTAATTTGATTCCGTAACTATGGTATTGGGGATTAGTTTCAGGCTTTGCTAATTATTTCAAACGTATAGTCAAACGATCTAAAACATTCTCATGCTATGATGCTGACATACTGTAGAATTCGAATTATTTAAAAAAATCCAAAATTCGGGTTCCATTTTTAAATTTTCTATCCATATATATTAACTTGCGAAAAGACTTCTTTTTCATAGATGGAATGTTTTTTAATTGGAAAATAGTCGAAAATTATAAAATTTTGAACTGGTGAATTTTTAACTAGCTCCGGTGAATTTCTAACTAGCTTACTTGCAAAATAAATAATCTTTTAAAATATATTATCTGTGAAAAAAATGTACGTAAAATACAAAATTTTCGAATTCAAAAAGTAATAGGACAAGATCAATACTTTGCATTGCATTGTTGATCATATTTCTAATTTTACTTAGACATTAGATGACACAATATTTAAGAACACCAAAATCTTTTTAACCCTTTCATTACAACTCCGCCCCAACCGGCCATGCAAATTCTATACTGGTAGGCTCATTTCGATTTCAAACGAAGTTTGCCGGATGTAAAGTTAGACCATCCTTGATGATAACACGTTTTACATCCTACACCTAACGTTTGAAACATGAATTGACTTTCCATGATAGAATTAGTATGGCCGGATGGGCTGGACCAGCAGTAAAATGGTTAAAATATATAACGCACAAATATGGATATCACGCAATCATAAGACACAAAAAAGTAAATAAAAATATTTAAAATTTTATAAAAATTTTGTTATAAAATAATTAAGCTTTAATAATGCATTTACATGTTGTTTCAGTTATAAAAAATATTTTGGTATATGAGACTCATTATGGGCATTGTATTAGTTTGTTAAATAGCTAAATCCGTCGCTTGCTTAGGGTCATAACAATCTTAATCCGCCACTGACAAGTTTGGATAAAATATCCCAACATAACGTAATAAATAATGGAAATCATAAAAACAGCAGGACAAAATAATTATTTCTTGTTAACATTTTTATTTGTTTGTTTGTTTAAGATATCCGATTAGGGTTGGAGATGAATTTTTAAAAAGGGATACATAATTATTTTTATAATACCATATAGTTAAAACCGACTTGAAAAGTCACTATTTGAATTTTAAAAAATACATTCATTGCCTTTAATTTTTGAAAAATACTGCTTATTTAATAAAAATTTAGCAAAAGTTTCAAAATTATTGTAAACGGAGTAAGTTTAAACTGACAGAAACGTTTAATTTTCATTAATTAGCAGGAAAAAGTAATGATTTCGTATTAAAAAATTTTTTGTTTAAAATATTCGATTAGGTTCGGAGATAAAAAAAATTTTTACAAAAATGATACTTAGTATTTTTTTACTGTACCAAATAGCTAAAACAGACTTGAAAACTCACTATTTGATTTTTAAAAAAATACATTTATTGCTTTTACTTTTTGAAAAATACTGATTATTTAATGAAAATTCAGCAAAATTTTCAATGTTAGGAAAAACAGAGTAAGTTTAAACTGATAGAAATATTTAATTTTCATTCTATCTATAGATAGCTCAAACTCCAAAAAATGAAACTGACCCCCAAGGTAAAAATTATTTTAATAAACAAAAATTTTATGAGCATTTCAAGTTGCCGTTAATTTTTTCTTCTTTTCTTTTCTTTTTTTGTCAAAATGTGTCTATGTTTTAAATTTAACTTGGCTGTAAACATGTCTAAAAGAATCTATCTAGAAATCCAGAGTCTATCACGCCCTTTGTACGAATGTGTGCCAAATTTCATGAAATTTTATTGAATTGATTTTGAGATATCTTTTCCGTGAATCAATCATTGTGAGGCATTCATTCTTTAGAAAATGCGTATAGAAAATTCTACTTTTAAATTAGTTCGTTCGAAAGCGCTGGGGGGAAATGTAGTTTTTACGCATTTTTAGCAGAAATACGAAAAAATGGCAAACTATGGATGAGTAGGTAGAGTGAATATAACATACCAAATATTATTTTAGAGATCTTAACAGTAAAATAAATCGCTTGATTTTGGTAAAATATACCACTACTGTATTATTATAATAAATCTATAGTTTTGATGTTGTTGTTACTTATGACACTTTCCCTTGGACAAGCCCCCCGCTGATACAGCAGCAGATCTAAGCCGAAAGGAGCGTCTTTTGTTTTTGAAGTTGCACCAACTAGGTCCAAGAGTACTACTTAGCTACACACTCACCACATTTGCTTGCACAGCCCCTTTTTATAGGGGGCACAGTCACACATCGCACAGACAGAACACAGAAGAACAACCATACCCTAACCGGGACTCGAACCTGGGACTCCCAAAACGCGAGGAAGACGCGCTACCTCTGCGCCAAAAAGCCGGCTCTATAGTTTTTCTTTCATATATTAAAAACAAAATATGTTTTAGAATCTACCAACTTGTAGATTAATTTTATATAATAAAAGGAATTTCAAATTTTTCTGGGAAAAGCATCTTTACAACTCAATCAGATACCTTTACAAAATATTTTGTCCTCAAAATTACTTATCGCTTTGAAACATCGATTTGTCTTGCGTTTAGAGGAGAAGCTAACTACAGATTCGAAAATTAACTCGCCTTCATCCGACTGAGTCCTATTTTCGCACGTATGATTCGTTAAAAGTGAAATCTTTTCCTGCTTAACTATCAATCCAGACTTAACCTTTGCCGGTAACCAGTTTAGTTTTTTCCCTTTCGTCTGCGAGTGGGTTCGGTTGACCTGGTTTCGGTTGGTCAGAAGTGGTTTAGCGGCGCATTGACCTTTCATACCCTCTCACTTTCCTCTTTTCGAAGAGAGCACGTGCCTCGGGGGAAAAAGGGGGATATTTTCCCCCTTTAAAAAACTTCCAGTGAAAAAAAAATCTCCATTCATCAAATAATTATTACATATTTTTAATTTCTCGTGTACGTAATATAGAGAAAATATAGCAATCGTCAAAAAATTCCAAGTCGAGATTTTTTGACTAATCTCCACGTTTTAGATCTCCCTGAGTTCGAAAAACATATTTTTGGAAAAAGGTTCGTCCGTCTGTCTGTGACGAAGATAACTCAAAAACTCTTTTAGTGAGACTGTTGAAATCGATGTACGGTCTTTACATAAATATGGTCTTTGAAAAATTTGGAAATCGAGAAATTTCTGACTAATCTCCATGTTTTAGATCTCCCTGAATTCACAAAACGCATATTTGGAAAAAATCCGTCTATCTGTCTGTCTGTGATGAGGATAATTTTAAAATGCTTTTAGTGAGACTGTTGAAATTTGCTATACGATCTTTAAAAAAATTGTGAATTTCTATCAAGTTTTGAGTAAAATCTATTCAGAGAAAGCTCGTTTGTCGAATGTTCGAGCATAAGTTTACAAGATAAGTGCAAAACGAAGAGAGCTTGATAGATAAAATTTGGTACATAGATTTAACATCTATCTTATAGACACCTATCAAATTTTGATCCAGATAATAACCACAGATTGGCTTTCTGTCTGTCTGTCTGTCTGTCTGTACTTTCAGAAACAAGTAAACATGATCATTCAAAAACGCAATGATTTAAATATATGAAATCTGGTTATGTGTTTGTACAATTCCGTATAAACGTGTTTGAAATGAATTTGACTAAAATACCATTAACAGCGTGCTAGAGATTAATCGCCAAATGACTCGCCAACATATTATTGACCCAGTAAAAATGTCAAATTCACGCCAAAAGTTAATATTTCCTGACTAGTGTACGTCTTGTTTGGCTCTGGCATAAGCAGCTTATTCAAGAATCTGTCAGAATGTTTTAGGGAGACAAATTAATGTTAGTCTATCAGCATAAACTTAACTCTTACCAACGAAAGATTCAACTTCCATATCTAACTATTGCATTACTTGAACCCTTTTCCTTCTTTTGAATGCCCTAATTTCAGGCACTTCTTTCATCCTGTGGAATTCCTGGGAAAAGGGGAGCACTCGATATAGCGACCTTTTTGATAATAGCCTTATCAAGAACCGCTATAAGGCGATGTGGCGAAATCAGCATGAATTCGAATCCCGCCTCAACCCTTCCTCTTGATCTGACCGTCGTATTTCCACGAAACAGACGACTTGGTGGGTGCACAGACGACAGAAAGTAGGTTAGCAGACGTCTACCCTTCTCGAAAAAAGTAGCCAGGAGTTTTGGGCGCGAAAAGGTCAATGAATGGGTGGACGCGGAAAAGTCTTTGCTCCGCACCCCCCTCCCTTACCCCCAGTCTGTAGCGGTCGTTGACCCTCAAGGGGAGGGAAGACCCTCCAATGGCTTAAAATAGCCAGACGGCTTTCCCCAGAAAACACAGCCTTCGATCAGTGCTAGATGAATATGGTGTAATAAAAGACCTGTGACAGTTATTTAGGCAGTTAATTATGTCTGGAATAGTCTGCACGAAAATTATGATTTTAGGGTTGGCCCTTTTTGAACAAGATCTTCCTGTTGAAAAGTAAGGATATTTGAATGGGAAGGGACGTAAAAAAGAGTATATTTTTATAGAACAGAAGAATATATCTTTTAATATTTTTATAATCTTTTCAGATTTTACACATAAAGAGTACAGTACTTTTTTCTTAAGAAAGTGTAGAGTATGAAATTTTGGAAAATGCAATTCGAAAAGGATCGTAAAAATCGATATTTTAATCTTTCGCTGTATTAGCATGTATAAATGCAAACATATTTTTATGTATGTATTCATTGTATTCGCATACTTATCTGTTTGAAAATATTATTTTATAAATCAAATATTAAATTAATGAATAAAATTTATTCTGCTTTACATAAATCCAGTGCTTTCTATGCAACAATTTAAACTAAAGGGTCTCATTTTAATCGAATTTTGAATTATAATTTTTCTTTTAGATACGAGATACTTCGTTAAAATTCGCTCGTTCAATATTTTCTAAGTTCTCTGTAAGAAAAATATATTGTTTTGAAAACAAAATTTTGATTACTTTTCGATGACTACGTATATGTTCCAAAGTTTTGACGTTCAATAATTATCTAGTATTAAATTTTAATTTAATCAATTTTCATAATATAGTTTTAAGAACTTATTAATCGTTAGCGCAAATTTATTTTGGAAAATGGTTCGACATAATTGAAATAACAAGAAAAATTGGTATAAGTTCTTTATTACAAAAACAATTTTATCACTTTTTTTTTTTGGAATTAATGATTGTTGTTTTATGAATATTATTATTATTTTTGCACATGTGTCAACTTAAAAACTTAGGATATAGAGAAACTTCAGTTGAAAAATAAAATAAAATAAACATATTATATGCTAAATAATTTTCATAATCTGACTTTGATTTAAAAAAAATAGTTTTTTAATGAAATTTGAAGTTAAAAAACATTATTTGAAAATATATTTTAATTTTTTTTATTTATTTATTCAATTTATCACATCGGACAATTTCAACTTTCATGTAAAAGCTTTGATAAAAAGAATCGATAGCTAATATTATTTTTAGCTCCCACAGCTTTATTTGGAAATCATCTGAATTTGGACAATCTTAACAAAACAATATTCAATTTTAAAATATCTTAAAATTAAAATACATACAAAAATAAAGTTAAAAAATTAAAAACATTTTGATTTACGATTTTATTTTTAAAAAAATCATTATAAATTAAAATTCCAAAAGATCGCTAATATTTAATGGTTCATATTTGTCGCTATAATAAATTTTTTAAGGTTTTCATGCTCTCAAATTATTTAGTTCTTCGTTATTTATTTCTTTATTTGTGAAAATTGTGAACTTTCAGTCTAAATGTAAACGAACTTAGAGACACAAACTGAAATCAGATATAAACCCATTAAGATTTGTGAATCCTTCGAAAATATCAATAATTTCTTATTTTAAATATTAATATCTTAGAATCCTCTAGAGGGAAAAGGCTGTCATATCTGTTACATAGCTGTAGAATTAAAATAAATAATTCCAAAATGTGCTATCATCAAGATAATGCATCCCCTTTATATCTTCAACGTAATTCGCTTCTTTATCTATATCTATATTCGATGGGAGCAATTTCTGTATTATTACATACATTCCTTTCCGGAAGTCTATATATTGCAATCCATATTTTGCTTTCGTGTTTTGACTTCCGGAAAATCTCTTTAAATCTTCTCCTTTTACAAACACGGGTTTTCATTTAATCATGAATCTCACCAAGTTCATTTTCCTCCAAAGATTATGATGAAAATATTATAAAATTATAGTATTACAGAGTGCTTATTTCCACATTAAATCACGCAAAAAATTTTGATGTAAATTTTCTATAATATTCCTCCTATTTTATAGTACTTGTAATCATCTTTTAAGCCCCATTATTGCAATTAATCGGTTATATTAATAATAACACTGTTTAGTTACAATAATACAAATTATTATCACATTAAATGTTTTTTTTTAATTTCAAGTGTATGATATATTCGAATTCAGAAACCAAATACTCTTTTAATCATCTATAAAGAACTGTTGCATTTTCTGTATTTTCCTTGGTACACCTAAGCTAAGATGGGTATTTGCCCTTCTCATTTCATTTTTACTTAAAGAAGGTTTGGTCTTAACAAATACTGGAACAAGTTTTTGTGGAGCTTGCACAAAATTCTGTTTTTAACCTACAACTGAAATTTGATGTTATTGTTGTATCTTATGGCACTTGCCATGCACTAGCTCGCTGAGGTAGTCAGAGATTTAAGCCTAATCAGCCTGTTTTGTAGCAACGCCAACTAGAGCCAAGAGTACGACTTGTGCTACTCACTCCTCACATTTATTTGCACAGCCCCTTTTTACAGGGGGGGGGCACATTCACTCACCTTACAGATAGAATACAGAGGAACAACCATGCCTGAACTGGGAATAGAACCTGGGACACCCAAATCACGGAGTAGACGCGCTACCTCTAAGCCAGGATTCCGGCAAGAATAACATTTCTGGATATTAAGCAATATATCTTATTGAACCTACCTGGTTACAACATCGGACGTAACACTTAGCGTAATTTAAAATGATTAATATAAAACTTTTGAAAAGAAATAAATAAAACGCAAAGCGCACTCAAGCATTTAAGTGAGACGGTAAATATTTTTTTCCTTTTCAACACAATCCAAACGGAAAAAGAGAGAAAGAAAAAGAAAGAACAAAATGAAAAGCGAAACGGCCAATTTTTCCAGTTAATTGTAAAATTTCCTTCCTATTATCGTCTGCTCTAACCTGCGAAATCAACCCAAGCAGATGTTACTTGAATGCAAAAATGCTCCGCTACTAAATGACCATCAACCGAGTTATTTCCTGTAGCGGCAACTTCTTTCTCCTCTAAGACAGAAACTTGTGATTCAACAACAAAAACAACAACAAATAGTAACGGTAACTGTAATTGTCGCGGTCTGCGTCACGTGGTCAAGTAACCCAGTTCCAGCTCCAGCTCCAGAGAGAGAGAGAGAGTCGGCCGTTAACCCTAACTCCTGTTGGAAGTAGAGTAGGCACGTGGGGTTTTGATTCCATGCTTCAGCGGAACAATGCAGTCATTGTCTTCTGGGGGAAGAGTTTTCGACCTTAGACATTTGTATTTCCTGTTCGAAATTATGGAAAAGAAAATTTTCCACTTCCCTGTAAGAATGGACGTTGATCCCTCTTGAAGGTATGGCTGGAAAATGATAGAGTATATGTTAGGCAGGAAAAGTATTAATAGCTCCGGTGGGATTTTTTCCGACCGATGAAGGCGTGGCCTGACGAACGATTTTTTGTCGGTGTATTTTTTTTTCTAACGAGATATTTAAGAAATTAAAAGTATTTGTTCAGTATTTTTTAGATGAAGATTTGAATAGAATCAAAATAAATGTTACGTTGTGCACATAACTAAGTGAAATACTGATGAAAATAATACAAATTCTAAAAGTTGGTTAAAAATAAATCTAAAAATTCGATATAAATGATATTTAAATTCACTTTAGGGTTATTTTTTTTTCTTCCGAATTGACCGAAATTGGTTATTTATTCTTATTTTTCTTCCTCTCTTTAAAAACTAAAAATGATGAATAGAAAATTAGTTGTTACATTGGTAAAAACTTTAGAAAAAGGCCCATTCATATAATTAAAAATGTGATTTTTTTTTCAAAATTATGTAAATAAAATAAGAAAAATCCATCTCAATTCTTCACTCTCATGTCTTGAGTATTAGAAATTTATTGACGAATAAGAATATTACTACAAATTATACTCTTTTCAAGATAATCTATTACCTCTTATGAGGCAGAGTAGACGTAGAATCTGACAGGCAAAATATAATTTCAATTATAGTATATTGTTTAAGTTATCGGGTGTGTTTAATATTAAAAAAAAACTCCTTTCTGACTTTTACTTTGGTTATCCTGATACAGCCTGTATTCTCATAGCATATCCATTTTCACAATATTATAATATGTTAACCAATATTAACACAAATATACATATATTACGAATATTGATCACTTTCATACAACATTATATGGTACTTGTGTTCTGATAGTGCATTGATATATCAGAAGAAATGTAAAATGAATGGCAAAATGCGTGACACCTAAGAACAATATAGTCAAATATCGCTTAACGAGTATCTCTCTAAACAGTGAATCCCATAACAAGTAAATCAGAATGCGAACAAAATGACTCAACGAGCGATATTTCGCAGAACGAGAGACGAGAAGACATAGCAATATCATAAGCTGGATTAGACTGTACGCTGAGTTCAGCGCTTGTTTAACGTAAGTCCTTATATCTGCATAGTAAGAATTTCACACTGGTAGCACAGACGAACTTGATTATGTAGGGTTTGGACAAATACATGTGGAGCCTCAATCAAAGACATTATATCCCTGGCCAAATTTTGGAAGCTAGATTTGGACATCGATGATCAATGGAAGGAATATAGCCAGAATTATTGAAGAATATATGGAGCTGAAGAGTCAATAGAATAACAGTCTATCAGTGAAGTAGGAAAATTGCTAAAAGTATTGGAAATTGATATATTGTAGATTGAGCAGCATCACCTTAATGAAGGGAAATTATGCGATCAACAAATTCATTTAACAGTAATACTGTGCCTCATTTCCGCATTTTGAAAGGTTGTCAAAAGGTGAAGGTCTTTATACAATTTTCGTTTATTTAAAAAAAAGCATACATTATAAATAATTAATTGCATTATTATAAATTTGTTTGAGTACTTTTTTTGGAATAGAATGGATTGCTCTATTTTATATGGATACCTATGGGAAAAAATTTCAGTACCATATGTTTCGCTTTACGAGTATGATTCAGAAATAAACTATGTTCGTTCAGCGAGGCTCCAATATAAGGCCAATTTTATTTCAAACTAAAATTGCGATGGTTGTAAGAATGACGGGAAAATGTAAGGTGTTACCAATACTTGTCCTACTTTAGTTTTTTTTTTCCGCTTTCAAATTTAAAATTTTGCAGAACATCTTTAAAAAATGGTATTTCGGTCATTTTTCATAATTCTTGAAATCAGTGAGATTGGTCTTCCCAAAACTTTCTCGCAGTCTAATAAAGGTGTTATATTAGAAAACGCCCTACTTGCGTACAACAGCTGTAAAAATTCAACCTTTGGCACATTTTAGCTGTTTTACCGGATCCATTCTGTGATTCTTGGCGAGTTATTTGGCGATTAAGTTGTCATGCGGTTAATAGCAACAGAAAATTCCAATCTGTATTTTAGACTCATTTTTCCCAATCTATTGAAATAAAAATTTGTTTAAAATATGCATTTGTGGTCAAAGGATCCCACACTAAATTTGATATATTTAATTCATTACATTTTTGAGTAATTGCGTTTATATCTTTCTGAATCAGCGTCTGTCCCTGAGTTAAATACAACGAGGGTCAGACAGACTGTCAGATCCTCGTTGCATTTAACTCAAAAATTGAAAGATGTCTATAATATAGATGTTAATTTTGTATACAGAATTTTATCTAGCTAGCTCTCTTCCCTTTCCAGTTATCGTGTTAACTTATATTCGAATAGCCGGACAGACAAACTTCCTTTGAATTGTTTTTATTCAAAACTTGATTGAAATCTACAAATTTGTGGCAAAGACCGTATACCAAATTTCACCTGTATAGCTCAAAGGGTCTTTGAGTTTTCTGTGACACAGACAGAAGGACAGGCATTTTCCAAAAATGTGTTTTTCAAACTCATGAAGGTCTAAAACATGCAGAACCGTCAAAATCTCGAGTATAATTTTTTTTATTGTTATTATACTTACATAACGCCATCCTGTGCCCCCGGTGCCTACAGCTCTGAGTTATCCAACCAGTTGGAGGAGCACAAGATGGGAGAAAGAGAAAAAAAGTAAAAATTTGTTAAAGGAAAAAAAGAGACGATACAGCATCCAGGAATTTCCAGAGAGAATGCCATCGGTGTCAAATCTTACCCGAATCTTCAATTTTTTCCTGAAGTTATAACTGGATAGCGGGCACAAGAATACTGAAACAAATGGTGGTTATGGGTTGAACTTACAGGGAAATGAGATTACCAAATGAAAAGGGTGGGATTGACAAATTAAATTATGAACACATGTATGGCAATTAAACAATCACTATAGAGTCAGAAATCACTACAGAGCGTCCATCTGGGTCTTGATTTCCTTCATGAGATCTGCACTTTTGAGGGATTTTTGAAGTTATTTTTTTGGGTGACTTTCACAAGGAGAATTCTGGTCTCAACTATTCTAGATCTTGAAGAGGTCTTGGTATTTATGAATATGGTTTACTATGGAGTAGAATTTGCCACGTGAAAGGGTGTTTCATGCTACTCTCCTGAACCATTCTCCTTCGAGACTTCTTTCTGGCTATCTCATGTGCCATGAGAGAGTGGGTAGGCATTACTATACTTATTACGGTTACTATACTTATATATATTGCATATACTACACAGTATAATACATCTATTTTATATATGAGAAAGTAAAATTGATGTGAATTTTTTTCTAGAATGTCCACAGCAAAATTTTAGCTCTTAGTTGTGGTTTGTGCCAAATAATTCAGGTTTATCCACTGTTAAATAAACTCATGGCAACAGCTGGTTCAACAACTTTAAAACGAAACACCTGATTTGCTGAAGTTTAACAGATGGTGTTTATAAACAATTCTTTGTTGCCACTTAGAGATAGCAAAATAGTTGCGAAAAAAAAGCAGCGCAACTGATTGGTCAAGAGCTCGATCTTGATTATTCCATTTCATTAACAACTGCTAACCTGCGTATAAGTATTGATGCATGATCTTGATGGATATTTTCATGCCCACGTCTTTTCCGAAATCGTTCGCAATTTTATCAGCGTTGACCCTGGAATAAAGGTTATCTCAGAAAAGTATGAATGAATGAATGAACGCGTGCATGATTGGAATTTGAACTCTTCTCGTAAATACCAGAGAAAGTTTTCGCGCTTTTTCCCGACAGTTACGAAAAAAAGAAGAAAGATACAGAGAGAAGTTTTAAATGTCAAAACTGTGGCCAGCACGTGCTCTTTCGTGTGCGCTGTCCTTCAAATTTTTTTCCAAAGCTTTGAAGCCTGGGTGGGTTTATTTAGTATTTAAACGACGAATTAAACAATCAAAAGCATGGCTAAGCACATATTAATAAATGAAACCGATTTAAAATATAAGATTGATATTAACTGTATTCAAGGAGAACAGATGAAAGGCATATAAAAGAAGTACTCCTGAATTGGAAATATACTAGATATAATGCAATCTACCATTAATTTTGTTTATTACGACAGAAAAAGATTTTCTTTAAAAAAAATTCCAAAACTTTCTCTATGCCTTTGTAATAATTCATTTATTTTATTGTGCTAAGAAAAAGAAACCAAATCTGTGATTAAGTCACAAATGTCGACAGTATAAGAATGAATGTTTCGTAGGGCTTTGATAATATTTTAAATCAATCGCGAATAGTTTTTTGGGGGGAGAAAATGAGTATTAAGTGGGAAAACAAACTATTTTGCACTTGCATTTATCACAGCATAATTTTTTTACAATTATTTATTTGGTATTTTTCTTGTAGTAGTATTATGCTCTATTATTAAGTAATAGTTGTTGTTGTTGTATGTTGCTGTAATATAAACTTATAAATTTCTTTTTAGTAGAAATTTGAGAAATTTACATTTAGGTAACAAATTAATTATTTATCTTCGAATACATTTAATAGTTACTGATTACTTTTTGATATATCAATACCTCATATACATATTTGGTAACGATATATCAAAACTATTTCTTAGATAATGCTTTGTATTAATATTCTGATGAACAAATATACTTAAAAATTGCATTTTTACTTTCTATATTTAAGTAAGTAGAAAAAAATTTCTTAAGAATTCTGTCCTCTTATTTAATATGCTATCAAAGTTTCTTAAAATGAAACTCTATATTATATATTTATTCACTTAATATAATACACATCTTAAATTAATACTGTTTGTTAAGTATTAAGTACTTTAGTTATATGACACTTTCTCTTTAAAGAATGATCATAGCTTTTATCATTTATATTTTATGCGAGTTCAAATTTGGCCGCGAATCTAATCTCTTATCTAGATAAATTCCCTTCACAACATAAACTGTTATTTTGTAAAAGATAATTTAATTTCTTGAGTGTCACATTAAAAATACATACACTATTCATCAATTTAAAAAGATGGGCGAAATTCTGATAAGAAAAATATAAAAACACTTCTACGTATAAAATATCGCAGCCAATGAAAACACCAAACGATAAATGAAAGCTCTGTAACCAATCAGAGATGAAGAAAACTCTAGAATTCCGTCGATAATTTACATAAATACGCTCTAAAATTGCGTCGCAGACTATTTAGAATGCGAGCGATAAGAATAATGAAATCGCGAACAGTGTTTCTTAACTGTGTCATCCTTTTCAGAGACAAGACAGACATGATTTTCACATTTTTGTCACGTGTTGGCAACATGTCATGACAGACAACACCTCCTTTTTGAGAACAAATAACGGCAGGTATTATTTTTAATCGATGCAATGATGTCGTTTGGTGTGGGAGATATGACGCAACTGCCGATAAATGAAACTTAGCGAAGCTCGCTTTGTTCGAAATTGAAACCTATTGATTTTACGACTTTTAACTTTACTCCAACGATAACAGCATTTTGGCAGTTGAAATCATTTGATTTTTACATTGTCAAAATTGTAGTTTATGCTTCAGAAAATCGATATTTATTTCGTTAAATAATTTTAAAAAATATTCTAGTTAAGAAAAAGAATATTTTTAAAATGCCATTGTTTATAAATAAAGCTTTGTCACTAACAAATCTTTATGAGTACGAAGAAATTAAAATACTAATCCATTTTCTCAATATAAAGATATGTCAAAAGCTATTCTTTTCTATGATATACTTTAAACGGCACTTTTTTTAAGCATTGAATTTGGAACTTTTTTCAGGATTTATCCAAGCTTAATATGACATTATTAGACATGTGTTACTATAAAATACCATGATTTAAAAACAAAACGTCAATATACATATATGTAGATTTAATTATTGTGTTAAACTCCGATACAACTCCACATAGTGAATACAAAATTTTAATTGATTAATAATGTCTAGTGAATACTTAATCTTATCTATTTTTATAAAATGAATTTAAACATAAAAAAACTCATGATTACGAAATTAAACATCTATGAAAAGACTGGATAATATTTTTTTTCTTCAATTTAATCACCAGTAAACATCAAAATTATAGAGTAAATAATCATTTGTATAACCTGAAAAATTATTTATTTTGTTTCAAAGTTTTATGCTAGAAAGTATTCCTAAACTTTAATCATTAATTTTGTCTCTTTTACTTTATTACGTATTTCTTAGAATTCATTGTTTCTGTAAAACAGAGCATCTTTTTTTTTCACTATACATGACTTGTAATTATAGTTTTTTATTTTGGAAATACTGTTTTAGAATTAAATATTCATTCACATTTTATTGCTTTAAAAAAAGACAAAAAAAATTGTATAAAAATGATTTGATTATTAAAGAAAAAAAATCGTTTGATAAAAAATTTTAATCTTTATTTAAGTGAAACTATAGTTTTTTATTTTGGCAATGAGATAAATTATTATTTTAAATTTATTCTAAATATCTTTTGCTTTGTCATTTTTCTTTCTTTACCTAGACTTTACTAAAATTATTTAGAATTCTTATAGAAAGAAAGATATGTGATATTCACCCAAGTTACTAAGCATTTATAACGTGAAAGAATTTAAGAAATATTTTGTTTCATATTTTGCTTGAATTTTTCTTCGGTATTGGTATTCGGTAAGTTTATAAAATCACTTGATCATTAATTGTTTATTTATAAATGTTCATAAATTCTTTGAAAAAGAAAATTTGTAATACATTAGCATTTATTCAAGTAAATTAGTTTTTTTTGGGGGGGGGGGGATTTCAAGATGCTCTTCCTGAAGAACCTGTGTCTAATAATTGTATTTATTTTAATTACATTTTAATATTTATATTGATTAAAATGTAATTAAAATTTCATACAACAATATATTTTTATTGTATGAAATTCTTTTGCCATTCCCTTTTCTTAGTAATAATTGAATTTTCGTTACATTTTAATGAATCAATTTATTCTTTTGCGCATAAGTTTATTTATATTATAAGTGTCATTGTTATAGAACTGTGTTATAGAAAAGTAGCTTTTTAAATTAAATAAATAACAAAAATTCATCTAGTTCAAATGTATTATACATTATGCGGTTACCTTTTTTTTGTTTAGTAACATATTCGTAAATAAAACAGAAAAACATCTTTTTTTTAAGTAAATAATTTTAGAAAGCATACAATCGAGTAGATTTATTTGCTATTTAGCGTTAATATAAAATATTTGCGGTATATTACATCATTTCTATTTTTAATGAAATCCCAAAATACGCTTGCTTTATTTTAAGAAATAAATAAAAACTAAAGTAGAAAGAAGATAGTAAAATAAATAGTGCAATTAAGGAAGATTGATAATTTATTTTTAAATTTACTCGAACCTTTTCCTTCCTCTTCGAGCTGCATGTCATCTATTACGTATGTTTTTGTGTGTGTGCTTTATCATTTTCCTCGTTTCGGAATGGAATGCATGTGTATCAACTTAACTTTTATACTAATGCATTATTCGAGTGTTATTTGCGGACGATCCCCCTTTCTTCACTACAGCATGTCGAGTGACCTAGTAAGGGAGTGGCACGTGTTCGTTCTTTTGGATTGCCATCTGACCTCGTCCCCAGGTTCTTTGCCATCAGAGTCAGGGGATCGTCCACAAATGATTTTTAGTGTAAACCCCCTTTTTAAAAAATTCACAAATAAAATTGTGAAAGATACAGTTATATTTTTATTCTTTTCTTTTAGTTATTTCTTTAGTTCTTTGTTCACAACGATTTGTAAAAATATATTTGCACACAGAAAAGAATTTTCTTGCCTGTTTCATCAATATTATTCTAAGTTTAATATTTTGAAATTATATTATTTATCTGTTGCATAGCTTTACATTGAAAAACTACAGTAAAAATATTAAGTGTGTGTATAATTCGAATACATATAACGACACAACATGAAAAAAAAAAACCCGGAACTATACAAAAAAAAAAAAGAAATCAGTATCGGACTAATTTCGCGTTGTATATTTTAAAAAGTATTTTAGTTTTTTGAATAAAAGTTTTGTATTGTGTTTTCGCATGGAGATTATTATTTGTGTTTTTTGAAATAATTAATTTGAAATAATTTTTTTGTATAATACAACCTATTTTACTTTTTCCTTGCCTAACTTGTTTTACTTTTACCACTCAATTTAATAATAATAAAAGAACTTTTCACTGTTTATTATCAATGATATCTAAGTAATAATAAAGTACAGAGGTCATTTTTACAATCTGATGCGCAAACAGTAAACAAAATTACTTTCTTCCAAAATTTGTTGATTTTATATTTATTAAGATAATAAGATTTCTATGTAGTTCGCATCAGTATTTTACCACGTGCCATGAAATGAATAAGCACCAAGTATGTCAAGGACAATTCAAAATAGGATTGCAACGCTTTTCAAGGTCAGTTAAGAAATGTGTTGGCTGAAATTTCAGTACTCATGTGATAGAACGCGATATCCATTGAACTCATCCGCAGGTATTCGACTGTGTTACAAGAGAAAATAGAAAATTGAGAAATCTTTTAAAGGTTCTGATCGCTCTCATTGCAATTCTTTTATAGAACATTTTAGGATTCAGTTTGAAGTGCATGGTTCGTTGACTAGATTTTGCTATACTGGGTCAAATTTATAATAAGCAAAAAGAATTTTGTATTAAAAATTATAAAAACATTTAATAACTAGTATCTACAATTAATAGAATATCTTACCAATTTCCATAAGACGATGAAATTCTGGAAATATTTGATAGATATTTTCCAAGTTATTTTAGTTAGCTTAATAAATTGTCTTTGTTGTTATTTATGACACTTTTACAAGCCTGCTGATGAATTGTCAGTGATTTAAGCTAAGTGTGTTGTGGCTTCTGAGGGCAAAGCCCCTGAGCACCCGATAGCCGAAGTGTGACATCTAGCTTATATGAAGATCATACAGGCATTCGCTTACACAACCCCCTTTTACATGGAGGCTCTTTCATGCACCTCACATATTAAGAACAACCAGGACCGAACCAGGACATCTCAGACAGCGGACTAAGGACAGCGTTATCCTTAGGCTAGGTCGCCAGAGGCTTAATAAATTATCTTCCTTATTATAAACATTAATGTGCACATCTTGTATACTATAAAGATATTTTCTTAATTTTAATCAATGATTCTATTATACAAAATGAGCCTCTCTTTCATAAAAATCAACATGTGAAATGGGGAAAAAAATCGATCGCCCCCCCCAAAAAAACACAAATATCTTAATAAAAATATTTTTATGGTTATAATGCTTCAAATTTCTCACTGTTGATTTGTATTAAAACTTCCAAATAACTTGAAATTTTTTTTAAGTCATATCAAAATTGTGTTTCTTAAATTATTTCTTTTCTTACCTGGTACCCCGGGATAGGATTACACTGCTATTTATAATATTTTATACTTAAAGTTGATTCGATTTTGAAAATTGTGCATTGTTAGATTTTATATTTAAAAAATTGAAACTGGTTAAATTATATCAAAAGCTAAAAAATCCATTAAATTATTTTCGTTCTTCGAAAAAACTCTCTGGTCTTTTATCAAGTTTTGTTTAAATGCTTTACATTTATTTATTAATTTATCTTACTTGCAATGTTCAAATTCAACTTAATATAACTAATTATGTTATGAAATTTTGAATTTATTGAAAATTACGTGTCATGTCATTTGTATTGTATTGGTTGAACAAGAAGGTAACTGTTACCCAAGTTAAGCCTTCAACTAATATGAAAACATTTCATATCTGCTGTCGATTGTTCTTTCAATTTTTATATGGTATTCTGTGATGTATCTAACATTTTCGCACACTCTGATGATGAATTTCTAAACGAGGAAAAAATTATAATGCACACCAATTCTCAAATAATGGGAATATATTTTTAATATGTTGCCACTAACTATCCAATTTATATTAACAGTCAACCTATGTTTTCACTTTGACAAATGAATTGATTTTTTAGTAAAAATAATAAACGTGTTAACTCATTACTATGATACAGTGAATGATTTACTTTTTTAATTACTGTTTTTAATAATGATATAATTATGTGATCTTTGTAGGTTGTCAGTTTTACCCGAAAATGAATTTAATTTAATTTAGAGTATCCTATATTAAAAGTTTTGAACCCGAAAAGTGCTAAAAATTAATAGTGATTAACTTTTAACAGTTTTTACGTTTTTGCCACTTTAAAAATTATATAATAAAAAGGCATTGATGTGATTTTTTTATCACGATTTCAAAAGAGAAATTATAATTTTGAATTTTGATGGATACTTGAAAAGTATATTTATTTTTAAGCGTCTTTATTAGAGCTATCAAAAATCTTTTTTATATAGATTTTCGAAATTATAAGAACCATATACACATGGTTTGGATTTTAAAGGAATAGAATATCAAATCATTGATCTTAGGACTTGAAACTTACAAATCCATCTTTCAATAAGAAATTTCATTAAGCTCTCTCAAGCAATCGTGCTATTTTTTTTTTTTTTCATTTGTGTTTAATGAACTTTTGCAAGCTTTCCCGTCCTGAAACAAAGTTTCAACCAAACAGGGATTAAACATTGGAAATGCTAAAGAGCCCCTATCCTATTAAATGTACTTTCTTCTTTTTTTTACTAGAATATGCTAACTCTTTCCTTCGCTTTTCTTTTGATAAAAAGTAACCATTTAAATGTGTGCACGGGCCCTAGCGGTGCGTTGACACTCCAAATGTGTATTTTTTTCCTCCCTTCTGACATAAAAAAACATGAACTCGAGCTCTGGTCTATTAGAATCTATTGATCCAGCTCTTTTTCTGCACGTGACTCAGCCACTGGCTCCCGCAAATAGTTTCACCTTGAATCTCAGTCAACAACGGCGCAGCTGCGTAAATTTCTCGCAACAAAGGAAAAGATCATTTCTCCTCTCCTTGCCTTCGTAAAAACACTCGCTCAAAAACGTTCCGAAGTTTATTACTTTCATTGTCTTCATCTAATTCATTTCTTGTGGGGGGGAGGGGGTAATTGGTTATTTCGAAGCGATATAATAATGTTCCGTTCGTTCCTTTCCGCTTCTTTCGAGATATTGATTAAGGTGTTAATAAAAAATGACAGAAAAAATTATTTCTTTTATTTTGTTTTAATGAATTATCAATAAAGTCTAGCAACAGTTTAATTATTATAAATAAATAAAGTCTAAACTTGAACGTGGCAAAATCGTAAATTTAGATTTTTTCATTTTTTTTATTTTCTGTATAAAATTATTTTCAATTTTACTTGATAAAATCCATAAAATCAAATATTGTTTTCAAGACAACGAAATTTTTTTTTCGTATGAAAAATATTTATTTTAACAAAAAATTGAATTAATATTCTAAAGGATATAAGGAGAATTCTTGGAATATTTCTGTTGAGAAATCATACCACTTTTTATAACTATGAAGAAATCATAACTTTAACTTTCGTACATGCATTAACTACAAGAACTTAAAAAAAATAATGAAATTGGAATATTAAATATCCTTATTAAAAGATAATTTATTGCATCACAATTTCTGATGAACTGTTATATTTATTGCATTCGGTGCTTTAAACGTCTACAGTTGCTTTTTTTTATTTAATTAACTTTCGAATTTAATTCACAGAAACTACCGAGTAGAGGTAGTTTGATTGTAAAGTGAGGGGATTTTGAGCTTCAATCAAATGTCAAATCTAGCGATAAACTGATTTGTTAGTCATTCTAATTCTGTATAAATCTATCGAAAATAAAGTGTTCTTCCACAAGTGTGGCGCAAAAGTTTAGAGAAGGGGATGCTGATCCAGTGCCATCCTCGTCTTCGAATCACGCTTCAAAATTGAAACTTTTCTTCCAAAGTAGTCGTGCTGTTTCAAAATCAGAGTTGAAATGTAGCCGAAACAAAATCGGCAATTGTGTGGCATTTCCTTTTATGCCTTTGATTATTTATTCTTCGATTTCAGTGGATTGAAAGTCAGACAATAATTTATCTTAGAATCACTGAGTATAATTATTGTTAGTATAAAAATAACAGTATGTTGTTTAACTGTTATTGAGTAGTATTAAAATAACATCTTTTTTTTAAAAAAAAAACATTCGAAAATGCTTAAAAGCGAAGCATCGTAATAGAAATTTTTAAAAATTTATCAGTTTCTTATAATTAAAAACGTTACGTTGTCAAGTTGTACCCTTTACGTAAATATGCAGAAAACTTTAAAATTTTACAGAATTTTATTTAAATTATTCATATATTAATAAGAAAAGCTTCATCACTTCTGTCTGGTGTTAAGATATATAATTTCAGAAATTAAAATTTTGTCTATTGTTTGACTGTGTAAAGGATGTGATGACCCTAACTTGATTATTCTAAATTAATCAACACTTTGAAATTATCATTTTTTATTCCATTAAAAAAAAAAGAAGTGCAGTTTTCTGTAATAAATTTTTTAAAAAAACTCATATTGTTAAGATTAAGCATAATTTAATTTTAAGATTTTCAACCATTGATTCGGGAAGAATTACCAAAGCCGATGGATCGATAAAGATTCAAGAAAAAAATTATTGGTGCAAAGAAAGGTATGAAAGATAGAGATATAACTACATTGCCTAATGACGTAATGTGTAAATTTTAGTTACAAAAACATTTGCATTCAATTCGTTCTAACGTTAAGTATATTTATACAGAATATAGATTATTGGCTTTTAAAATTAAATTCTATTCGTAAGAAGTGGTTGCTTTTAAAAATAAAAAAAATCTAAACTAAATCTATTGACACAATAATTAAAGCATGACGTTTTTAGCACAAAATAATTTATATTTTTTATACTTTATAAATAATTTTATTTCAGTTCAATTTTTTTAGGTAGCAAAAATTTATAATTGCGTAATTGTTTCGAAAAGTATATAAATCACTAGAGATTGAAAACAACTGATTAATAGGATTTATGCACTGCATCGTTACTTTACGATTTATTTTTAAATCTCGTCTTCCATTCTACTATTGTCTTCGATAGAAAAGTTTAAAATCCTTCTGCTTTTTTTGGTTATTCATGATCGAATACAATTCTATTTTAACTAGGTCAACCGACAACATTCAGTCACTTTCATCACGTCTGTGAAACACCCCATTCATCAATTTACCACATCGTTTGTCAATGCATATATTACACATAGATAGCGTCTTTTCTTCAACCCTCCTACGTTCCAAAACCGACAATTATCGCCTGCAACTTCCTCTTCGTGCTCCGAACGTAAACAAACACAAAGCCCCCGTCCAATCTGCCTCTCTTCATTTCGCTTCGGATCTAAACCTGGAGGGTGTTCCTGGCATTGCGCCAAGTAGGGCAAAGTATGGGGCGAATGACCCCCAGACACAAGTTGCCTGACCCCGATGTGTGCGCAGGAGGGAGAAAGGGTTCTGCTGTGAGAAAAAGTCAACCCTTTCGGGTCAGACAAAAGGGTTTAACAGGGGTAAGGGGGTTAGTTGACCTGAGATAGAATATAGAGCCCCCCCCCCCTAAATATATGCCTTTCTTCTTGAGTAGACCTTAAACCCCTTTCATTTGTCAGAAGTTACGGTTTTGACCGTAACTTCTTCCCCCTGCACCCCTTCTTCATTCTCCTAATTGAAGGATTAGAAAATCTTATTCCTTTTATACTTTTTTTTCGAGACCTAACCAGGTACTTTCTGAGAAGAAGTGCTCTTATTGTGTGATTTGACAGCTTTTTTTTTCATACACTTTCAGGAAATCTTTTTTTTTCTTTAACTTTTTTAATGGCAGGTAAAATATTGGTAAGCCACACATTTATTCACAGAAAATACAATAGAGTTATTCAAAATTTTCTCAGAAAATTATTAAAGGTAGTCAGTCATCTGTTATAGAGATTATATTTTTCTCTGTCATGTGATCTCGTTTTAAATTGTTTCTCCGTTTTCTCCTCTCTTTCTGTTTCCGTAAACATTCAGGTCTGACAATTTTCATCAGAATCACAGATCCTTTCTATGTTAGGAGAAAATAATCAGAATGTCTATCATTTAATTTCGTTTGCATCAGGTTGTAAATCATTTACCGTTATTCCATTATTTCAATTTTAAATACAAAAGTTTCAAAAAAGGGAATTTTATTTCCCCCATATAGCAACTCTTTGTTGACGAACAGAACTAACCGTGCTTCATTCAAAATAAATATTCATTTCAAATTGTTCTTTTTAAAGTTTCCAGTCTATTGTATTTCCTTATCGTAAATGAATCCACACCCTGTAATTATGCGATTTCCAAAAAGTGAAATCTTTCATGTCTGATTGGGTGGAATGAGGAGTAGACATAACATTGGAAAAGTAGATTAGAATGGAATCACAATTAAATAACGGGTGTTTTACAAAGTAAATGAATTGTTACCAAAATGGTTGATAATAAATAAATAAATAAAATAAACTAAGAGTAGTTCAGAAATCGTAATATTTCTGTTTAAAATCTTTTTATCATGTATAGCGGATAGGTCTAGGCCCGAACTCCCAATCTTATGGTTAGTAGCCGAGTATCATATCGATCAAGCAAAAGGAACCCTTCAGCTCGAATGGTATTAATTGGCTTATATAGCAATCACCACACATGTGGGAATATGATGTTGGTTTTGTTTAGGAGGTTTTGATTTCTACTAAATTTATGGGCAAAAAATAAAGATTATGGGAAGCCGGAAATTACCAATTGAAGAATATTTTTACCTGCTTTTACCAGTATTGTATGATTATTATGTATGCTTCTTTGAAAGTAGATGCATTTTAAAAAGTTTGAGCTGTTTTTACCAGTATTACTTTATTATTAGAAGGCTTTTTTGACAACAGAGGCTTTTTTAAAAGGCTGTCTTAGAACTATGACATCATAGCTGTTATTTCATCTCAAATTCTGTCGAGCTCCAAAACTTTGATTGCAGGAAGAAAAAGTGAAAATAGAAGTTTAAAAAATTATCACACTGTGTGTGTGTGTGTGTGTGTGTGTGTGTGTGTGTGTGTGTGTGTGT
>JAOUZG010030537.1:701286-716130 GCA_026289955.1 Argiope argentata | reverse complement strand
CAACATAAAGTTTATTTAATCAAATGTATCAAAATTTCTATGCATAGTGAAATGGCGGGGACGGTACTAGAGACGTTATCTCCCTTCCTTCCAAACATTCCCACTATACGGAAAGCAGATATTATTTTAGCAATTCATTCCTAATAAGAAATTTTAAAAATAAATTATCTAATAAAATTATTTATTATTATTAAATTAGTTATTAAAAATAAAATTCATGTTAAGTCAATATCATAAATCCTTTTTATCGCATTGCCAGTTAAATATTTTAGTTATAATAGTAAAATCAAAATTTCATTTTATGTATCACAGCAGGAGAGATGTATTTAATATTAAATAATTCAAATTTCAACTAAAAATAGAATTGTTAAATCTGATTTTAATGCTATTCTTTTTTTTCGAAATAGTCTCGTTACGATAGAACATTATGAAGTGAAATATAAATTTACGATATTCACTTATTACAATTTACTCCATGCTTGGAATAGCGGAATTTTTTCAGTGATTTTTTATTCACTTCTTGATATGTGAAAGATTTGAAATGTGGCAATCTTTTATTCTTTTGATAACGATATTATATCTTAATAGTTTCAGAATTTAGCTGAAATGGTACAGCATTTTTTTGTCCTCAGACCAATAATAAATAATCGTTAGGAAGTGTCACTCTATATCCTGCATCCGGACAGAAAAGGTTTAACTTCAATAAGGTTTTTTTTTCTCCTTTCGCCTACTGACCTTGGGCTTTTATTAAAAGAAAAGGAAGTGAGAAACATACTAAAGCAAACAAACAAAAATTCTAGACGGAATTAATCAGTCTCGACAATTATCCAAGAATCATTTAGAGAGTTATTTTAAAAGATAAAATTTGAAAGAAAAAAATACATGTTTGAAAAAAAAACATTTTTTTTTTCAAAAAAATTTGGAAATTTACAAATGAAGTAGCTTTTTCGAAAAATTTACTAAACCAGGAATGATTATTCAAAACTTGTTTTAATATGTATTATCGACTACCAAAAATGAATAAAACCCGAAGCGATATTCTATATTTTATACAAAAGGACACATGTGAAAAAAAATTCATGATAAATGTTTCTGCAATCTGTTCCACAAAATCCTTTTTTGTAAAAAAAACTTTAAAAAAAAAACTTTCAAATAATTATAAAATGGTATTGCTATTAAAAAAAGGTGTTGCTATTTAAAAAAAGGTATTGCTATTAAATATCGGTTATTTTCTTGTCAGTCTGATCGAGGAATTTTTTCCCGACTCTCTTTTGTAAAATTCGAATTTTCTTTCAAACATCTTCCATTTGTTTTATGAGAGAGAGAGAGAGAAAAATTTTACACTGAAAAAAAAAATCGATTCATAGTTACTTTTAAACATTAAGATATCTTTAAAAATATTTTGTGCTTCAAAATGAAATGTAAATAAAAAACTCGCATGATTAACTAAATCTGCTAGGCTTCCGGGAATTTTCTGTGCCAGTATTGCCTAATATTTACTCCTCCGGTGAAAACGCTGCTGCGCCAAGTCACCGCTTTCTTATTTGTAAGCAACGGCGTTTCGTAAAAGTGTAACGGTTGTTGATCCTTTCACACATTTCAGGAAGTCGGTGAAAATTTCTCTGCTTTCTCTTTCAGTAAAGCCCCATCCGCTCAGCGCCGCCCCGCGGAAGCACTACGAACTACTGCGTGTTGGAAGGTCAACAACCGCTCACTGAGACTTACTCCGAGATGGATGGATTGGGGTTACCATTTTAATTTGCCTATCGCTCTAGCTGGCAACAAATTTGATTTTCGCGCGGAGAAAAAAGTTCTTATCTCCCGGTTTTTGACCTCAAATTAAAATGAAAGTCCGGATCCAATTTTTTTTGTCGAAATCGATAATTTTGTGGTGATATGTAATCACAAGAGTGGGTTCATGACCCTTTATCGCTTTTAAATGCTGTATTTAGCTCAAATATATTCTTTTACATATTTATCTAATCAGAAATATGTTCCTTCTGATTTGAAACTTGTTAGATTGAGAAGTAATTAATATGAATGAAAAAGTCAAAATTTTGGATATAATTTAAAAATTAATAATTGTCATCATAAATGTTTTGAATATTTTTTTTAATTTCGTTACGTTTATCGATAACCAATAAGCAAGTAATGGAAAACAATATATTAAATTTTTTATTAGGTTCTTAAAAATTATTTTATATAGAATTAAAAAAATTTAATAAATCAAAATTTTGTGTTTTTTAATCTATAAAATTTAATTTTTAATTTAAAAAAAATTAAAAAGTAACAAATGTTACAATACCGCTCCCAGCATTAAATATTACTATTAATAATAAATCCTGCACAAATCTTTTTATGGAAGCTTGTATAATCGCAAATTTATGGTCTTTATATGATTTGTTATATGAAATAATTAATTAATCATTATTGCAATGTTTGGCTTTAATTATCTTTTAATTTTAATTGTTTTAGACTGAAAGAGGAAAAAAATTGCACCAGCCTGTATAAAATTTAAACTCCAGTCTCCTTCTTTGTATGCTTTTCGAAATGCCTATGATATTTTTAAGTAATTAAAAGCAAAATAGAAATTATGTAATATCTTTTGAAGTCTCAAAAATTAAAATTAAATAAATTTTACTTAATTTTATTTATTTAATGCTTATTTTCCTAATTATGGAATTTATATGAATCTACAAAAAATACAGATATCACAGACGAAAAAACCAATAATTTAAATTAGTAAGATTCAATTTAATATCCAGCTTATTTCAATTCTACATATCCATGGATATTCTTTATTTTAATGGTTATTTTATTCAAACCTTCTTTTATGAAAGAAATATTGAATGAATTTTTAATAATATCTGTTCGGCAAATGAAAAATTTTTTTAACTTCATGTATTCTCCATATCTTTATCAATAAGAGGGAGCAGAAAAATTTAATTTTACTTCGTTATAGACCAGAGATATTTAGCCGAGAGAAAAAAATATGAACTCAAAAATTTTTATTTTCTGGAGAAAATGAAGAAAAAAAATCTTAAACTTTAATTTATTGTATGTTTTTTATTAGCAGAATTTTCTTTTCAAAAATGTTTTATATTAGATTCCTTACACCAGTGGTTTATTGTTATTCACATTTCGAGCAGATAGGATAAAGAATCAATTGAACATAAATTTAATACTTAATACAATTTCAGTCGAAAAAAATCAAGTACCTTAGTATTTTTTATATGATTAAAAAGTTATCTCTTTGAAATATAAATAATTTAACTCATTTCAATATCGAACAGCCTTTACATGAGTCATTCCCCATAAATGTATTATCATTAATAAATAAAAAGCTTTAAAAAACCTTGATTTGAATAATTAACAAAATATATTTGAAGTTACTCTTTTCAATTCCAGTGGGCCTTCCCCAAATTTTTCAATACATAGTGAAAAATTAATTCCTTTTTACACATAAAACTCTTTTACAACCTGAGCGCATTTGTTTAACGCCTTTGAGGGATTTAACTCCAAGGAGGCAGCACCTTGTCATCAAATAAAATCCAGCATCAATTTCGAAGTTGTGCTGAATGAGCGATTTTTCTCTGAACGAAAAGCGCTCGCGCATCCAAATCCACCCTCCCAAAATCGATCAAAAGGATCAACCAAATGAATCATCTCATCCCTGCTTGGGGGGGAGGAGGGGAAAACACTACGACCCCTTGGCGACAGAGGAAGACGCCAAGACGCCAACATCTAACGGCAACCACATTTTCGGCACAAGATTCACGTTTTTTGGGTCTGCCACTCGCAGCTAACAGTGCAGTCACCCGCATGGCCGTGGAATAACGCGAGCGAGAGATACAGATAAAAGTAACAATAAAAGAAGAAAGAAAAAAAAAGTGAGCCTTTTCTGGTTTGTGTTGTTTTCTCGCATGGTGGTTACCGTCCTTCTGAGCAGGGATGAGGATACACAACCGGTCATCAGCGGGTTCGACTCTCTTGAACCCGAATCTTCACCCTATAGCTGTAGGGTTGCGGCTAAGGATGTCTTCTTTCAGCAGGTCAGTAGAGTTTGATGTCGATGGGAAAAAGTGTGCTCACTCATGCTTCTATTGTTTTGGATTATGTTAGCATTCATTAGAATTTCTATGGGTGTTTATCATCATGTGCTTTGGATTCTTTTTTATTGTGTGTGTAATATTTTTAGTTCTTTCTTTCCTATGGTGTCGTAACTTTTATCGTGGTTATGACTTATTCAGTAGATTTCACTATAATGTGTAATTTGACTGCTCATGGGCTAAGTTGAACTTATATCATGATCTATCTTTTTTTAAAACAGCTTAAAATGTACCTTTGGAATGATAGTGTTTTATTTTGACTAGCACGGTATTATTGTGATTAATTTTTGGAAGTTATATTTGATATTCAAACTTCTAATTTAATGTTTTTATTTATTCTACAAGAAAAGCATTTCTGTAATTTTATTAAATTTTTCGATCCTTTTGTAGATTATTTTGAATGACATCATTTGTGAATGGAAATATGAATATTTTGTGTTCGTTTTGCAGCATTTTTTAAAGTTTTGTTTAATTTTTATTTATATAAAATTCTTAGAAATTTAACTCCCGAAATTCAATTTTAAAACTTTCATAGAATTAATTTAAATTTTTGGATTTTTTTTCTCAATCCTCATATTCAATTTACTTCATTGCAGTATAATTGTATTTAATTATATCCCCAATCTTATTACAAATATATCTAAAATATTCCAACCTAATTCTTATAAATAATATCGCTGTCTCTGGTGACAACATGTTAGCGACATATTTCTCCTATAAATATATATTACTTTGATTTTATATCTCTACATTTTTGTGCCTGTCGGACCTTAACCTGACATTTGACATTAAAATAATAATAATATTCTCTAAGTGATACGGTTACAGTAGAAGAGATTTGTGTATTCTGAGCTATCGGGTTCTTACCAACAGGAAACGCTCCTGGAGTTCAATGTTCTTCAAAATGGCCTCCGCGCAGAGCTTCAGGGGTTGACGGCGAATATCAGGGAACAGCATTCGAGAGGGATCAGCTTTTAGATTTCTATTCATTCCATCTTTAGAATATTAGTGTCAAGCATTATAAAAATATTAAACATAAAGAAGGGATTAAAAGAATGTTTACAGTTTTTTTTTCATCCAGTTCTTAAAAGTAATTAATTTCTGATAGCACGATTTTTGTTTCAGAATGATATTGCATTCATACAGTCATTCTGTTTCAGTAATTGATTCAACATTGTAAAAATACATATAAAAATGGTTTTTATTATAAAACAGAAAAATATTTAGGATAAAACATATGTATTGGTATACTCAAAATGACTCATACACATTTTAAATGATTTTGTTTGTATTATGTTACATAAAGTCATAAGAGCACTGGCTTCTTGTTTCAAAAACATACTCTTAAAATAAACATCTTAAGTTACGGTTATTTTTTGCAATATATTTATACAAGTAAATAATATATAAAATTTTGGAAATATTTAAAAGAAGAAACAAAAATTTCATCCGTCTTGCTAAAAAATTGCATCAATAAGTTATATTTATTTACATTATTTATATTAGCATAGCGCAGTATTAATATTTAGCATAATTATATAATAACTTAAAAATAAAGATTATTATCAAACAAGCAGTCTATAAAAATCTCTTAACATTTTTGAAATCTCGAAGCAGAAATTTTTTGCAGGCCAAATTTTGCCATTACCACTAATTGCTTCAAATCATGATATCGCTAATTATGTTATAAAACTAGTTCCTAATTAAGTAAAATAGATTCTTTTTGTTGTAAATTTTCTTCTGTTAATGTAATTATGTCATCTTCGAATATATCATTATCATTTGTTTCAATTTCATCTAAACTTATATCCTTGTTACTTAATAGCACAAGTTTCTTCTTTTAGAATAACGCCGTTCAATATTTTTTGCAGAAAATGATCTAGAAATGTTTGAGCTTGCGGAAATTACAATCATTAATATTTCTTTGTGTTTTCACATTTTTTTCTTCCTTGGAACGATGCCAAATCTGAAAATTCAACCTTTTTCCATTAATTTCCGACTCCGTGCTTAGTTTTTCAGAATTCGTGATTCAGTTTAGTTAATAGAACCTTTTCTTTATCCCTTAGTTGTAGTTACTCGGAATACTGTGCTTAGTCCTATTCTTTTAGCTCGCTCTTTTCCTGGCTCTTGTTTATGTAGTAATCTGATTTGGTAACCACGGACAGACTTTTTGTGCGAAGAATTCGAGGGAAATTACGAAACTTGTGAGTGGAATTTCCATCGTATCGGTTCGTTATAATTCCATGAACTATCATATTGCAAATTTTATTCGGAATAGTGGCTAGGCTTTTCAGAGCAGTTTGAAAAACAAACAAATTATATTTTCCGTGATACTAGCTTTTTTCTTGTTAACTCGCCGTTAATACATCATTAAAAAAAAATCAAATCGTATCGAAATCATCACTTCCTTCTTATTAAATTTAAATCTTATACAAGATCAGAAAATGAATTACTTTATTAATTGATATTTCTTTTTTCAATATTAAATTGAGGGATTTCTTAAGATTGAAATTATTAAATTTAAATTTTATTTGTGAACTTTCTTCTGAGCATCACCCTTCAGTTTTATGCTAAATATCATAGCTATTTGATATTAAATTATAAAAGAATTCATTTGCGATTGAATGGGGCGTTTAATTGCACAAAAAAATAAATAGTCACATTTTGAAGGTGGCAATAATTTTTCTGAATTCAATTTGTATACAAAAAATTAAAAACAAGTACCCCGATTTTTGAAAAAAAAATTACTTCAGACTGTTTGAGACTTTATTTTGCTTTTCTTATTTTCAATGCTGAACTATTCCTAAATATTATTTTATATGATTATCAATACTACATAATAATAAATTTCAGAAGAGAACTTACAACTTGATTTATATTTTCCCGTTTCAAATATTTTCAAAGTTGGAGGAAAAAGTTGTAGCTATTCGAAAAAAAGAAAAAAATTGCTTAATTTTATTAATAGTTTACTAGATTAAAGTATTTCTTAAAATAATATATAATTATTTTAAGTCTCACAACCATAATAGTTCATACGTCACCTGATTTTTTATAAATTCTAACTGCTGAAAGTAACAAAAAATGTATTAAATTAAAAGATTCCATTAAATTGTGCAAGTAAATTACCTTTTAATTTGTTATATTTTTAAAGTAAGTGTTTTAGGTTATAAATTAAAATCTAGATTTAAAACTTAATGGCTTTTTTTCTGTTTTAAAATTAAAAGTCACGAGTTGAAAAAATTTATAAACATTTTAAACTCATTGATATTTGAACCTGTAGCGTAAAATCATTTTGTAAGAACTCAGCAATTCGTTTAAATTATTAACCCTTCGACGGATTCTTGTAAGAAACATTTTACAATAATTCTATTCATTAAAAAGTCATGTAAATTTGAAAAATTAATTACGAATATCTGTCTCGAATCAAGCCTTTGCCTATATATTCCATTACCATTCGCAAACCCAATAATGGCAATTTTGTTTCGAAGGCAGGCAGCGTGGATGCGCGAGAGCGCGAGATTTTCCGGAAACTCCCACTTCCTGTTTTGCGCGAGAGACGGTTTTCCCGAGACGGTCCGCTATTTTGTATCTTCTCCCGATCCCGTATCGATCTTCCGGAGTGGATGTTCCCCTCTTTGTTTTCGACGCCGCTGTCTGCGATGAAGGGTTCTCTCTCATGGAGGCACACTTGGCCTGGTTTCGTCGCTCCTTTCATTTTTAAGTCTTCCCCACGTTTGTTGCGTGGCGAAGTGGAAACCTTGCGAGGGCTCGCCATAGACACAACAGATTAAGCTTCTCTTCTTCTTTATGAAAGCGAAAAAATTCAAGAAAATTATCGCGTATTTTGTAAATGATAATAATGAGAAATTAATAATAATGAGTAAACCCTAATATAAGAATAAATAAAAATAAGAATATATTCTAATTTACTGAATTGATTTGATTATTCGTTTGCTTTTTTTGATGCTCCCGATTATATATTTAGGTATATGCAAAAATATTTTGATATTTCTTCCCGATTTAGTTCGCGTTCATCATCCAGTTTGTACTATTAGTTGGCACTCTTCTTATATAAACATATATATCCTGTTCAAATTCTCAATCGTTCATAAAATACTTTTTATTCATCTACTCAAATACAAAATGTTCAAATACATTTTTTTTAAAAAATTTGTAGAGGAAGACATTAGATGTTAAAACAGTTTTTTCAAATATTTACTCATTAATTAAATTTAATTAATTTTTAATACTTTAAATAGATATTTGGCAGTTTGTAATAACGATTGAAGCCAACGAGCAGTAGCTCAGTCGGTAAAATGCGAGGCTTTCAATTCTTTTCAACTGAAGGTGAAGAATGAGAGCAATTCTTGCGAAAATTAATCATTTTGATAAATTATTTATATTAACTGTGATTATTTAATAAAAAGTAGCTAAAATAAAACATTTCTTTGTTAACCTAAGTTGAGATTGACTTGAATTTATTTTTATATACATTACTTGTTTTTATCACAAAATGGAGTTAACATAAAACCTGAATAATAAACTTCTTATTAGTAAATTAGAATATTAAGTAATTTTTAAGAAGATAAGAAACTTTTTGTCATTTTAATAGCATATAAACAACGAATTTTAATCTCAATATTTTTTCATCTTCGTTTGTTTCTTTGAAAATATTTCCCAATTCAAAGGAACTGAAATCTTATGTTACCTCTATATTTTTTAATATCATTCTTGCTAAAGATATTTTACTTTATCTTTCTTTAAAAAAAATATAGAGAAGAAAAAGCTGTTCTTATATCCCTACTTATCTGTAACAAGAAATACAAATAATAAAATGCTCCAAAGAGTATTTATTGTTTCTGATGCCATTAGATGGGAATTTTGAATTTTCAAATATAGATTCAGATTTACATCAAAAACTAGGTTTGAACAAATCATTCCTAAGAGAGCGACTAAGCTGAAATTTAATAATGGGAAAATTATGTCATTATTATAAGATATTCTATGTGTATGTTAAGCTATTCTATGGACTGATATTCGACAAGATGTTTTATACATTGGTTTTCGACAAGATATTCTATGTACTGGACAAGATATTCTATGTATTGGGCAAGATATTCTATGTACTGGACAAGATATTCTATGTATTGGGCAAGATATTCTATGTACTGGACAAGATATTCTATGTACTGGACAAGATATTCTATGGATGGTACTCGACAAGATGTCCTATTACACTGGTATTCGACAAGATATTCTTGGAACTAGACAAGATATTCTATGTACTGGACAAGATATTCTATGGATGCACTCATTTAATACGGTATAAAATGAAAAGCGTTTCTAAAAATTCTTAAATTTGCTTTTTAATGTCGGTTAAAAACAAGTCAGAACTGGCTATAGAAGGAAAAAATAAGCAGTGTAGAGAGTGCTTGTTGTTGCAAACGTGCGTATCATGTCGAAATCTTACTTCGGTCGTTAGATGTTGCTGTCCTGACATTAATTGCCTTCTGTAATCCATCTCCGGGATCAGACAAGCATTTTTTCCCTCGCGTCCACCTTGTTATTAATAACCCAAAACAGAGAACCCCGAGTCGAAGAGCTCTTTCTCAATGGTAGAGAAATTTTGGCACGAGCGCCAAATGAACTCGTAAACCTGCTTTTACCTTGTCACTGTTCGCAATTTTAATGAAAAAGCGCCCCGACCTTCCAACAGCGTTCCGGTGGTGGTAAATAGGATTAGACCTCACTCCCTGTGTGCGTGGCGAGCATTTTTTTATAGCCTACCACTTCTGAAAAAAATTGGAAAAGGGGAGAAATGTTATTTTTTTCCGTGCTTCTTATGAAAAGAAAAAAAATCGAACGCAGTGGGATCTTGGCAAAAACAATTGGTTCCTAGAAACGGCACGTGGCACGTTTCTTCGTTTCCGTTGTAGGCAAGTACGTTTGGCACGTTTGTTTGTCTCAAGAACTTAGGGCTGTTCTAGAACGTGATTGCTCTGTCTGTGAATGCGTAATTTCCCCCCATTCAAATCTTGTTTTTGTTTTACTTAAGTTTTTTTAGCACGTTCTTTGTCACGAGCAATTTCAAGATTCGAATAATTAATTATCTGAAATATAACTTACATTTGGAATTGAATAAGTGTTCTACTGTGGAAAACCGATACCTGATACATGAATATGTGTGCTGGCATTTTCATTGCCAGTTGGCATATGTCCCAAATATTTACGAATATCTTTATTTATCATTTACATCAGAAAATTTCCATTTTAAATAAACAATAATTATAATGATTGAATAAAAATGTTTTTGCTATGTTAAAACAAAAACAGCAAATTTGTAAATCATTATTACCAAAGCATAATTGCAACACTCAGATTGTAGAACTTAAGATGAATAAAAGAATATAATAGCAATAATAAGCATAAATTATCTGTTTAATGTTATACAATTTTATTTATTGAAAAGCTTCAGTTGTTGTGGCCACCTCTTTAATTCTTATTTTGACCAGAATAACAAGAAGAGAACTTGTCTATGTTAATCAGCATGCACTAATGATAGTTTGAATGAATAAAAATATAATCAAATAGTCAGTTTTCTAACCGTTTGATGTGTTTCGACAATCACTGGACTATATTGACATAAAAAATATAAAAAAATATCCAACCTTCTATCGATCTATTTGATATGTATTGACATTCACCAGACGTTACTGACATTCTCTAATTTCTGTCTTTCATGGTAACGTATACTAATTTTGAAACGAATATTAGTCAAAACATTTTTTTTCATCCCAAATTGTTAATAAACAGATTTTCTCTTTAGTATTATATTTTTTGAAATTCAATGCTAGTTAAAAAAAAATATTTTCTCTTAATTTCAATTCATATGCTTTGATTTAATTAATTGCATTCAAACTTATTACAAAAAAAAATATTTTTATTAAATTGTAATATTTTTGAAAGCTTTCCTATAATTTAATTAAAATATGTGTTCACCATCTTGTCTGAAATATAATGCTATTTTTTCTTTTTTAATATTTCAAGATTTTCTTTAACGAGAAACAGATATAACAAATCTCCAAAATTTGAAAAGAAAGGAAATATTTTTAAAAAATAGAATTTTTAATGAAATTTTTAACAAACTATGAAGACAATAATTTTAATACATTTCACTCATTTTGGTTTTATAACTTTTGACTATATTTTTAGTTACGAGGGAAACTTCGTTAATTATCTCGTTTGAACCGACGATTATTTATCCTGAGTAATTCTTTCTATTCTAATTTAAATAACTCTTTCTAATTATTTTCTTTGCTGCAATTTGTATTTTTATACATACATATTTTTTCTGTTTGTATTTGTGTACTTTTTTTATCTCCTCGCCCTTTATTCCTTTTGATCTTTCCTGTTTGTATTTCTCATTAGAAATTTCTTGGAACTATCGATTAAGCATTAATTTATTCTTGTAAGTCTTGTTGGCAACGAAAAGTGCATAACCTAAAGATTCAAAACAAAAAGTTCATTTGAATGAGTATTTCAGGAAAATATACCAATGGTACATGTACCTTCAAGCAAATATACCGTTTAAGAGTGTTTAATTATTTTAATGCTTAGGGAGAAAAGTTTTCTTAATTTTCATTTGTATATATGGATGAAATTTCATTCGTAAGGATATATCCTGTGCTATTTATGAAAATAGTAAAATTTTCAATTGTAATAAAAAGTATAAATTGAAAAAACAAGTTAATTTCAAACTTGAAATAAATTTTCAGTTTCCCATTTATATTTTGTTTATATTGGCCGGTTTAAAATTTTGTAGAATAATTTTGAAAAATTATTATCTATAAATGTGAGAAACAACACTGCGCAATTGTAATTATCCCTTTAAAGATATGATTTATTATTGAAAGGATACGGAATTTTTCAGACAAACCCTGAAATAAATATACGTAAACATATTAGCAATAGCGTGACCGAATAGAAGAAAGTTTTGAGATGTTAACTTCAGTTTATTTCATCACGGGATGGGGGTTATTATGTACAAGGGAAAAAAATATATCAATCTATATCACGGTACAAAAGCAGAAAAGCAAAAATAGTCAGAAATTATTCCCTTTAGTTGTTTTACTACGAGAGTTCGTGTAGTCTGAGGAAAGCAAAATTTCGGTATCTTTAAAAGAAGTTTATAAATTTTCAGGATTTGTATCGTTTCACTCTGAGCATGAGAACTAGCTGAATTAGGAGTTTTACAGAGGGCTTGTTGAATTAATTTAATTTTAAAAAAGTAGGAATCGAACCAGGCAATAAGAATACATTTTAGAATGAAGTTAATATGGACTAAATTAAGATAAAAGTTAAAAAAGTAATTAGGATTTAAAGTAGATTAAGAGATATCATTACATATTTACTAATATTTTGTACAGTATTCATTTAATAATGTATTTTAGATTTTTTTTAAAAAAGTTCCTGTAAATTTCTCAGTCGAGTCTGAGAATTCCACAGCCGCAATTTCTTGTTTTATTTGCTCTTGTTATTATTACTACTTTAATTACTTGCAAAATTATGAAGAGATGCCTCTTCGCATGAAATTTTGAGTTACATTGCATCTATTTGATGTGATCGGTATCCTAAACATGAATGAAAAACTCTGATTCTATGTTCATCGCTGATACTTTCTGCTAAAAGAGCTCGAGTTGATCCATCTGTTCAGTTCTCTCTATGAGGTCGGTGTCTTTGGACATCTTCCAAAGTTTCAATCGATGCCATCCGTTTCGGATGTCACCAAGAACAGGAAAATGGTCAAAAATCTTTCTGTTACTTGGGGGAGGAAAGGAATGGATGCATTTAAAGTATGTTGCAGGAATCTCCGCTTTTAGAAGATTTTGGATCGGTTCAGGGGATTTAAACCGAAGAAAGAGCTTTGTGATTTATTTCTCTGGCATGGCGTTTTGCCGTCGCTTTGGCCGGGATACCATATTTCTTTTTGCTTAGAAATTGCGGTTGTGCTGTGGATTGGTCAAAAAAATATGTATCCGTACTTCTTATTTTCCTACGGGCTGTAAAAAAATGTTACCAATGAATTGTTTTTATGCGTTTGGAATAAAGTTTTAAATGCTGCGTATCCAGAATAAACACTTTAAAATAATAATAATAATGTTAAATGTTATTTACCCCTTTCTTGATTGTTGATATTCTAAACAAAAATAAAAATCTTTTCAGATTTTATTTCTATTTAAGCATACTTAAATACTGTGTATCGCTAATTTTATACATATTGGATGCAAATTAAAAAATTTAGTTTATTTTTAATTTTATTGGTATATTATTTCTTGGTCCTATATTAATACAATATTCTTGATAATACAAATTTTATTTATTTATTTACTTGCATAAATCTTATTTCCAATTTAAGATTTCTTTATAAAAAACTATTAGTGGGGAAATAGTGGATGGGTATAAACATTGAATTAGACAGACTTAATTTCTTTGAATAAATATTAAGAAATATTACATTATTAATATTGATTCATTTTATAAATAAATGTAAAATCTTAATTATCTGTATATTTCATTTTTCTAAGCCAATGTCTCCAATGTTCCGATTGTTATTCTAAGCATTTCTAATTTTATTATCATATTCTTTACTTTTAACACGCCTTTGCCCTAAACTGTATGGCTTCATTTTTTTTTTAATTTATAAAATGTTATAAAAAATAAATATATAAAATTTAGTTTAAATATAACTGTTTTCACAAGTAGACTTCATAATTTTTTAATACACCCTTGTTTACAAAAAGAATACAAAATCAGGAGATAACGGCTCACCGAAAAGGGATTTTGAGCGAGGTTTGTAATCGAGAAAATGAAACGGATTTACGCGTTTTAGTAGTTTACAATAAAACCATAGTTAATGGCTTAATACTTAAATTGAAAATAAGTAACCGTTAAAAATATAATTTTAAAAAATAAAAATGTAAGGCAACCAAACAAATGACTTGTCTTTAAAATTACCATAATCAATGAAATATTTATAGATGTGTTTTTATTTAATAGATTTCTCATGAACTATGTTTCATTTTTAACTGCCCATCTATAAAACTTTTGTTTTATTTTTATTTCAGTATGGATTTTTGCATAATTGTTAAATTTAACACCAAGCTGCTGCTTATTTTTCTTAATATTAGCTTTTTCTTTTATTAACTAGAAAATCAAAACGAATGATTCATCATTTCGTTTTATTTCTGCTTCCCCTTCCCTCAATTTATTTATCTATCTCAACCGGCTTCATATTTCGAATTAAAAATCCTCCCCTCCACCCTTCCCGAAAGAGTAGGGCCCCCCAAAAGTACCTTGTTACCACTTGCCAGCCTGAGGATCAAATAGTGCGGCTCTCATAGGTGTCCTTGTAGAGGTTTTAGAACCCTTGCAGAACACCGACTGCGGTTGTGGGGTTGAGATGCACAACAGCTGTTCCCCTTTCGATAGAAAAAAAATGGGGGACTTGTGTCCCGAGGGGCCGCGGTAGTAAATTGCTACAGGAAGCAAGTTCAACGACCCCGATTGCCCTGGAGTGTATTTTACTGGAAAAGGATTCACTTTCTTTTGAGGAAATATAATATACTTAGTCCTGAATATATATATATATATATATATATATATATATAAGTGTGTGTGTGTGTGCGTGCGTGTGTGTGTGTAATTTTGGGTAATCTGATTATAAATAATTGTAAAT
>JAOUZG010030537.1:689222-701276 GCA_026289955.1 Argiope argentata | reverse complement strand
GTAATTTTGGGTAATCTGATTATAAATAATTGTAAATTTGCAAACATCATTATAGCACATGATTTTCAGCGTAAAACTAAATAGTTTTTAATTATAATTCCACTAAAAATATTAATTAATCTTTTTTTTAAGCTTTGGAAATTTTTTTTGCCATCAAGATATTCTAAAAGGATCAAATATTTTCTTCGTCTTTCAAAAGAAATAATAATTTCATGCTCAAAGATTCCAAAAATTAAAATTTTAGTAAAAGCTTAATTCCCTGCCTAATAATAATCTACATTAAATATTCCTAAGCTGTGGGTCGACTTATGAAATGAACTCACATATGAACTTATATACCAAAGAAATGACAGTTGAAATGACTTACTTTTATCGCGACGTGAAGCGTTAAACAACAAAATAGAACAATAGAACAATTCTTATGTGAAAGTTCATTTTTTAAATTATATAAATTTTTAATGATAATGATGTCGTGTCCGCTTTTTACCACGGAAAAAGTGGTACAGTAGCTTCTGAGGGTAATATATATTTTTTATTTTTTAAAACAAAACTAAACATTTCAAAACTTATTTCTGGTTGAAAAATGTAAGCAAGCGGGAAAATTTGTAATGTCAAATATATCGATACTTCATAGATTCTTCGAAACAATTATCGCTAAAAACAAATCTGATGATCATTTTATTAGTTTAGGTAGTTATTTAATGAAGTACCTTTATAGGTTTGAGCTTTAAAATTGAACTGTTTAGCTAACCAATAATATATTTACTCAATTTATATCTTTTATAAAGTTTTTTTAAAGATATTTCTGAGGCAAAATATTTGCTGCATGCAAGAAACATTATACCTTTTGTTAAACAATGTAAAATTGAATTCAATTAAATTTTAATTATCCGAAATTTAATGAAGCTGCTTTTTTTACTTTTAAGATGGTGGCCGAAAAATTTATATTTCGCTTCGATTATCCTGAATCTCAATTATTTAAATTCACAAATTTATAGTAAAAAAGATAGTAAATATCAATGAACGTTCATATTAATTTATCTCTGAACATTTCAATATATTTGACAATCATGATTAACTTAGGTATAGTAAGGGATTTTTTCTCTAAAATTACTTGAGTAAAAACTTTTTTTTGAATGTTGCATAAACAGATTCTTTATGTTTAAAAAAATGCAAAGAAATAATAAACATAAATTCATAACAACGATAATAACAATTCATTGTGTGATTTCTATAAGGAAAAAGAAATCTGGTTTAAAACAAACAATAATTAATTTGGACCGAATCAATCCTATTCGTTCAAACGTAACATAACGTAATAAACGTGAAATTCACTTGGCACTTTTTCTTTAAACAGGCGCCAGCGAAAAACCGCCAAATAATGTTAAAATCCAAAAACTTTCTTACATCGATTTCCAAGCGAAAAACTGCCAAATAATGCTGAGTTCCACCAAATTTCTTTGAAGATTATTCGCAAGCGAAAGGTTAACGGAAAAGTACCGTTCACCTAATTTGAAATACATGATCGGAAATCAAGCAAACGATGAACATTATTTATTATTTCAACTAATGATATGGTTTAAAGAAAATGGCAGCTGGGGATAACTGTAATTAAAATGGTAATCAGCTATTTATGAGTCATTTCGGTTAATAATAATTGGAAATAAATAGTGATAAATAATTTTTAATATCCTTGAATATAATCAAACGATCAATATATTTACAGATATTGTTAAACCGCAATTATGTTTAAGCTTCGATTGGGAAGAAATTGAAATTATATATTTGTTAAGCATATATTGATCGTATGGAAAATTAAGCACTGATAGAGAAAAGTTTTAGTTTTTATAATTCTAAATTATTTTTTACTGAATTGTAGTATTAAAGTTAGCGAAGATTTTAAAGCCAACATTTGTCATCAACATAAATTTAATAAGCAAATTTTTGAAAAACGAAAAAAAAATTGTAGCTAGACATTTTTTTCTGAATATTTTTGTGCGAAAAAAATCTTCATTCTATTTTCTATTAAAGCTTTGTTATAACGCTAAATGGGATGATAAAAACTAATTATAAAAAGTAATAATTGATAAATGAAAATTAAGACTAAATTTATTTCTGTGAATTAATTTACAAAGCAATAATATACCTCAAATAAAGCATTTGAAAAAGTAAACATGGTTACTTACTTTTTTTCCTTTTCGTATACGAAATATACAAAGACAAAATATTGTTATCGTCAAAAAATTAGAACTCGAGCGTTTGGCAAATCTCCACCATTTCAAACACCCTAAGTTTGAAAAACACAGTTTTGAGATTATATCTGTTTCTCTGTGAGCAGAATAGCTGAAAGAAGCATTGAGTTAGGCGAATTAAAGTTTGTGTTACTACCAATTTTGTAAATCTCAATCAAATTTTGAACAGAATGCATTCGTAGAAAGTCTGTCTATCCGATTGCTTAAATATAAGTTAAAATGACGTCTGCTAATCATAGAAAATTAGATGGATAAAATTTTGTATGCAGTTTTTACATTTAAACTGTACCGGCGTCTTGGTATAGGGGTAGCGTGTCGTCCCTGAGAATTGGGTGTCTCGGGTTCGAATCCCGTTTCGTGCATTGTTGTTCTTCTGTGTTCTATCTGTAGGGTGTATGAATAGCCCCCCCCCCCTGTATAAAGGAGATGTTCAAGCTACTGTGATGGGTGTGTAGCCAAGTCGCATTTTTGGCCCTAGTTGATGCTATTTCAAAATTAAGAGCAGCTCATTCGGCTTAAAATCGCTGAAGGCTATCAACGCGCTTGTCTATGGCAAGTGCCATTAGTAACAACAACAGCAGCAGCATCTAAACTCTGTATTTTTATCAAATTCTGAATTAATTTCAACATGAAATCGACCGTTCGTTAGTATGTGCTTTCACAGTCGTGTATCCGCAATAACTTAACAACGCAATAAATTCAGTATATGAAAATTAGCACGTGATTTTGGAACTACAGCCTAGATCTTGAATCCATTTTTTCTGAATGGACCAATGGATGAAATCAGAAATGCCTGTGTGTGAACCGCATCCAGCTATTAATAGCCAAAATCGTACTCGTAGAAAGAAATAGTAGACTCTCACGTAACTTTTGTTCTCGAATAGCATGCGGTTAATAACCGAAGTAAATTTATGAGAAAAGAAGTTCTGAGCGACCACTTCCGTCCTTTCCTTTCCTTTTTTTATTTATTTATTATATGTTGCTCGATGTTATCATACGTGACGTCAGAGTTTGAGAAACCATGCATTGAGGGCCTCTGCATTACTTATAGAATAACTACTACAAAACTTCTATTGCGCCAATACAACCCAATCAACCAACCAACCAACCAACAAAACTTCTAACTGTATAGAGACGAAAAAATACTGAAAATTTCATCCTTAATTCAATAAAATTAATAAATAGCCAAACTTATAGATAGAATTATGCAATAAGGTATAATGCTGCTCATAACATTATATCTAATTTGATAAAAACAACTAACTTATTATTGTTATAAAATGATCATATATGATCCTTGTGAAAATATGCTTTAACTGCTATCTATTGGTCTTAACAAAAATTAAAAAAATTACCTCCAATTATCCATAATACAATAAAATAAACTGCATTTGTATCAAAAAAATTGTTCTCAATGGACCAAGGTTACTTCTCTATGTTGATATCTAAATAAAAAAAACTCTTTAAACGTTAAATTCAAAATGCTATGAAAAATTATCGTTATTACTAAGAAGCCTTTCATATTTCTCTCATATTGAATTTATAAATAATGGTCTAATCATTTAATTTGGCATTCTTTGGTTAAATAAGCGTGTTAAGAATTCAGTTAACCACGTGGTCTTCGAGGGCGGAGCCAGCTGCCAATCATTTAAACACCACGTGATCTGACTGTTGATAGTATATTTTTTTGTTCCAGTAGATGCTAACTAGATTCGTGTACTAGGGGGAGTGTGATCACGACTCTCTCTGTAAACTTTTATGTGTAATTCTTTAAGCCCACTACGCTATGTCGTAATCATGTCCCTTTTGTTGCTGATTTCACTAATATACCACATAAAAGACAACATGTGTCTTCAAGTCATTTCACCCAGGATACAATCTTCACTATCAGATAAATTGTTGTGTAATCATGAAAAACAACAATAGTTTTTTTACAAAGCGTAAATATTTTAAATAATATAATCTGAGATATCTTGAACACGTATCTATGTTTTCCTACTTACTTTTCTTTTTCTTTTCTGTGCTAATAAAAGAACTTTTTTTTGTAAAATTAAAATTAAAAAAACTGATTTTTAATTGTTTATACCTTTTTAATCAATTATATATAGTATAAAATACCTTTATTTCTTCAATATAACATACATTAAGAGCAGTGTTTTTCCATTTGCTCCTCATTATCACAATAACTTAATCAATGAAGACATTTATAATGAATAAATTTCTCTATTTAAACGGATTAGAAATTTGTCCACCGTAAAACTACACTTTTTTAAATGGCATAACAAATTAGTGTTTTTTTTGTTTAATAATTTTAGAACATATAAATATATGAACATGATAATGCTAATGAAACGAATCATTTACAAAAATTATGTAAAATATCTTAGTTTGTGTATAAAATAAGTCTTTATCATTTTAATGTTATTTTCAACAGACGGCCACAGTTTACAACAAATTTATTCGGAATTTCGGAAATATTTTAATGACATTTACGAAAAGGCTAATTTTAAATAGATTTTCAATAATACCTTTTTACATTATTCTATGTAAAATATTTAAAGGAGAGTCTGAGTGCGTGTTCATTATTCTAATGATTTTTTTAAAATTAAAATTATTATCAGTGATTAAACTGTTGTTTCCTCTCTTATTTAATTCTGTACTATTCTAGTTTCTATAAAAAAAATTTATTAAATTTTCGATATAATTTGGTTTAAAAGGTTTACTCAATAAAATATTTAAAAGCTTCACTTTTTGATAGTCACGCTGTTCATACAATTATAAGAGCTTTACACCATTCTGGTCAGTGTACTATGAGTTCCCTTAATTTTTCTGTCATTTCCTTAATATTTGAATTTTAATTCTAAACAGAAATAAATATGTTTTTTAAAAAATATGAGAACATAAAAGAAAAGTGTTTGGCATTGAAATCAGATGTATACTACAAAATATTTTTTAATAACTAATACAATATCTCTAAGGATTATTCTTAAAAAACATTCCATCATGAATTCAGTTTTTAGTTTTAATTTTAAAAGAATTAAACGACATAAATAATAATATTTAATTTTGTTCTAATAAATAAATATACTGTACTAAAAATTGTGAAATTTAAACTTTAGACAGCCCTTCAGTTATACAAAATCAAGGTCAGTAAAATTTTCTTGACATTTCAGCTTTTAAATTAAGAAGAAAAAAAATGTAACAGCGTTTATTGAAAAAAAACGCTTTATAAATAGATCTGTTCAAATCATGAAGCTTTGAATGCCGTTATTTTAGGACAATCAACAATTTTATTATTTAGAGAAGATCGAGTTCTGATCAACTTATATTCCCCAAGTCAGTCAATTGAGTTTTTAGAAATCACATATTTTTATAGTAATATTTAGATTTTCGTTACTCAAATTTTTATGAGTGAAAGGGATTTTTTATTAATATCTCAAGAATATTATTTCAAGTATGATTCATAAAACCGTAGATTTCTATAAAAATTTAAAATTCTTTGATTTATTAGAACATTTATTGACTTACAATGCATAAAATATTATTGTTGAATTTTGTCTGCAAATTAATGTTAAAAATATGTTTGAAATATTTTTTTAATTGAAAAGAATCAGCGAAATAATTTATATTATTAAAAAAGATTTTATGAATTTTTTTTCTAATGTTAAAATTGGTTTTGTACTGTAATTTTCTAGCAAGTTGTCGCCAAAATATGCCAAAACTTTCCATGATGTTTAATCCATCAAAATATATATGTGCAAAGATTGATATTTGCTTCTTTATTAAAAGTTAAGTTAAAGATTACAATCTTTACATTTTCAAATTTTTTTACTAACTAATTATACCTAAAAATGCTTCTTAGCTTGTGCGTATTTTTCGCATTTGTTTGTTTAACTTTCAACAAGGATTGGTTTAAAGTTTTATTTTTTAAGCTGAATTCCTTCAAACTATGTTTTCTCTTGATATCTATTTTTTTTACTAATTTTTTATATATTGAATTATTTTATGTTTTAACTTTTTAACATATTCTTGATAAGTTGTTTGTGAGCTTTTACGAGTAATTTTCAAAATATATATGAAAGAGAAGACAGTTGTTTATCCAGATATGTTTTGCTTTAATTAATTTTATAAGATTTAGCTATGTTTTAATTCTTTGGTTTTATCTACTAATTATATGTTTTAGGTTTCTATATTATATTCAAATAAAAATTTAGAAAATAAAAAAATCTGTGCGCATCAATATTCAAATATTCCTTTCATTTTTAAATGTGGTCCTAAATTATCTTTACAATACAAATTTACTTCTTTAATTTTTTTATATTACTTTTAAAATCAAGAGTAGAATAATTTTTTTATTGAATTTCAATTAAAACTAGGTATATTCATAATTTTTTAAATAAAAGCGAAACTGAATCCTTTCACATATAAAAGAAGGAAAAAAATGCCCAGTTTTCACTAAATGTTTAATTTTCTGAAACGCTATCATGATGATTTTCAGGAACATTTCTGAGAAAAATGATGATAATTCAGTAAATGAGCAATAACTTCTTCAAATAAATTGTTAACCATTAAATGTTATCTTCAGTACTGTGCTTTCAAAAACTAAAACGACTTCATTACATATTTCATACTGATTTCTCGGTAAATGTGGAGATAAATAAATCTAAGAATGTTAAAATGGGTGATGCTCTGCGGCCGTTTCATAGAGTTTGTATTTACTTTATTTAACTTAATTTGTATTCCTCTTTTTCTTGGATCGATCCAAACGCAATATAACGAAATTTTCTTGCCCATTTTTAAAAAGAAGAAAAAAAATGAAATCATGGTAAGGAAGCCCTAGAGAAATTCATTTACTTTTCATTTGGAAAAATGCTTTAAATGACATAATGTATTTTATCGCTGTATTAAACAGTTATATATGTACTGTAGAAAAAAAATTATGTTTATGTCCTTGTTTATGTTAATTCCTTGTCCTCCTTATGTTACGTTAATTCCCTGTTCTATTAATGATAATTAGTAAAATACTCTTGACACTTTAAATATTATAAAAAGTTCCATATTTCTGCCAATAAAGCTACTTATTTATTAATTTTTAAGTACCATTATTTTAAACATTCATTATTTATAAACCATTTCTATATCGTTTGAAGAAAATACGTCAACACTCGAGACAGCCGTTGATTGATTTAAAGTAATGAAATGTAAAGTTTATAATTTTGTAAATTTTGGTCATAGAAGGCTGGAACATTTTTTATTTGAAATGATAATGTATTTAAAAATATTTTACTATGTATGATAAATAAAGTCGAGAAACAGCACAAAAAAAAAAGATTTTTACACTAGACTTTTTTTTAACAATGCATTTAATATTTCAAATTGCAATAAATATAGAACATTGTATTAAGAGCCTGGTGACATTTAGAACATATTCCTTGAAGGAAATATATGCGTATCTCTAACAGTTTACAAATTAGCTATTAGTGGCACGATCAGAAGAAGCTTTCTTATTCAACTTGGAAGTTTCATACATTTAATTATCTCAAACAACGCTTTGAAATTTCGGTACTTGGCATCTGAGTTTATTATTTGCACAGATTGCTTATTCGAAGCTTAACTGCCACATTCTTGCCGTTGGCCATATCCGAAACGGTTATGTTGCCAGATTTTTTCGTGCCATTCTCTTGTCAAGTCGAGTTCCACTCCCTTCTGGAGGCTTGTTTTTTACTGTCCTTCCCTTTCTTTCTGTTTGGATGATCAAATCCATTTTTGCCGTCTTATCAGCTCAGCGCTTGCGCTTTCATCTTGTTTACCCCAAGAGTTTTGTTTGTTCCATTTGCGAAATTTTTCCCGGCTTCGGTATCATTTCGGCAACCGCTGCATTTCCATTGGTGGGAGTTGAGCGAGGCAAACGTTCTTGAACCTCAACAGAAGGAAAACAACGGACCGAGACTCCAAGGATTTCTCAGGATTCCTCGTTGCCGCCAAGCTGCGTGGACAAGAAAGGTCCCGACCGTGGCACGGGAAAGTGTTCTAAACGTGGAAATGGCTGCATCGGAAAGGAATTGTTCGAAATGTGGCAACGGGATCCGACTGCAACCGCAACCGTACGTGAGAAGGTGAGTCAATCGGATGAAGTCAGCAGTTGCAGTCGTGGTTAATTTTAGGGACCTTGTGGTTTCCTCTCCCTTTGTATAACTTGACTGCCAGTTGATCGATGCGATGCTCTGCTTTGGTAGAGCTGTGGGGTGTTTATTTTCAGCATTTCCTGCCGTTATGGATTTTGATGAAATCGCTGATAACATTTGCATCAAATTCTTTATAGTTAGACACTGATAATTGGAGCTATTTAAATAAGTGTCTTTTTCATTAAAAACACTTACTTCGGTAATACATTCATATTATTGCAGCAATTTTTCTAATAATCACGAGTCACATGTACTTTACATTTTCATCACTGATGTATCTAAAAATTATTAATATTTGGTTAATTAAATATTTTTTCGCATTTTCTTAGAAATTGACTGAATTTTGAATTCGTGGATCTATCTTACTTGTCAAAAACAAACAGAATTATAGTATCCTGTGAGATAAAAAAAAACATGTATGGAATAAGAAGGAATTCTGATTTGATGAATTCCCGATTTTTAAAAGTAGATTGATTGTGGATAATTGAATAATTTTTATTATTTGTTAAATTTATAATATATTTTATTTAATTTTCTAATTGGAAAATTTAAAAATCCATTGAAATATTGCGACGCTTCTAATTCTGGAGATAAATAGAGTTAAGTAATAATATATGTAGTTTGCTTGATAGGGAATAAGTCTCTTTTGATGTAATTATTATCCTAAAAAATTAGTAAAAATACTAAAATTTAAATAATTAGGAACGCAGTGAAACTTTTTTTCTGTCTTTCTTAATTGCTATAGGATAGGTTTGTAAATTATTATAGCCATATTTTGATATTAATGCATTAAATAACTGCGTTATACCTTAATTGTTTATATTTATAATTTAAAAAATCTGAAAATAAAAGCCTTTCTTTTATATTGTAGTTAAAACTTTTATTAGTTTGAAAAAATGCTAAAATTTTGAAAATTAAAAAATATATTTTCAGTAATCAGAATTTTTTTTTTTTTTTTTTTTGATTTTTTATTCCTTCCATAAACAAACTTTGATGATATATTTCTATCAATTGGTATGTTTCTACTTTCTCTTCCGTCAAAACAGCGTGATAAAATTGAAATAAAAACTTTGATTTAAAAGAGAAAATTCATATATATACACATATTTGATCATTAAAATCATCATCATTTTTATATAGATGATATTTCTGTTTTATTAATACTTAATTTATGAAATAAATGTTATCAAATTAATTATACTCTCTGTGAAATATCAAATACCAACTTTGAAAAACTAAAATGCTACGTTTGAGGCTATCAGTTGAGTGTCTCAAAATTTCCATTTCTTGATAAATTTGCATAGAAATTATGTATTTTTTATCTTATCTCTTTTCTACAGAGCTTCATAATCACTTGAATGAATTCGAAATTGAATTATCTTAACTTGGAACTATTTTTTATTCGTTCATACGGGACTCTTTTAAAAAGCTTCATAGTAAAATTTTTAATTAAAAAAAGTGAATTCATAATAAAATATTTCTTATTAAATCAATAATTTTTTAAAAAACAACAGCTCTTATAAGAAAATAATAAATTAAAATTAATTAATTAATTAAATTTTAATTAAAATAAAATTATAATTTATTATTATAAATTTTTATTTTATTATTATAAAATAACTCAACTTCTGATTTTTCTTATTACCTTTTTACTTGAATATTTGTTAGCCAATTGATCTTATTTCAAGATTTATTGATGTTTTTTTTTATATCTCGAAATTATATTTGCTTACAATAGATTTAAATAACTTCATATTCCTCTATTAGTATAATAGGTCTGAGTTAATACTTCATTTTGATTATTTTCTTTCGTAAAATGGCATTCGTAAAATCTCGAAATCGTTTTATTCAGGAATTAAAATTCTTTTCTTCTTGTTCTTGTTCTTATGTTTTATTCGAAGTAATTTTGGTCATCTCTCAACTTACAGACGAAAATTTCATCAGTTGGAACCTGTTCACTTATTTACTTGAATCTTTAAATATAATTCGTTTCTCAATGTTACTGCCATTGTGAAATTATACTATAATACTTATTTGTTTGAAAAATCGGTTACTTCCATATGTTTTACTTAAATCACACAAATTTTTGGAAAAGCCATTAACTTCGTCAAAATGGAATTTTATGTTTGTTATCTCAGATTTTTAATCATGTTTTGGAAAATGCAATTCCTTTTACCTGTTAGCTTTTTATTTTAACTTTTTCTTGCCGTTATTCTTTGAAATTGAAACTCAAACCTTTTCCATTTAATTCAATTCCAGCTTTTCATAAGTCGATTTTCTCCTATGCAATTTTTTAAAACTGAAATAAAAAGAATTGTTTTAAAATCTAAAAATCTAAGATTATATAAATAATTTGCATGTTTACGCGTCTACCATATTATACGTTGGCCGGCGGCAGCGAAAAATCGCCAAATAATGTAGAATTCCGCCAAATTTCTTTGGTGATTTTTCACTGGTGCCCGGCTAACGAAAAGTATCAAACTGTTTTTTATTTAAGTTAATCACAAATGCAAATTTTCAACTACACTTCAGGTTTAATTATTCTTTTTGGTGTCTTATTTATGGATGTAAAAAAATAAGAATATATTATTGCGTTCATATTTTTGTTTGTTTATGTACTCATATATTAAAAAGGAAAATCAAAATTCAATTTGACGAGTTAAATTTGAAATATAAAAATTACTATTTACCTATAATAGATTTCAAACTATATTCAAAATGGACATATTTATACTATACTGCAAATTAAAGATGTAAATGCAGAATGCTTTGCAAGTTCAAATTTAAAAAAGACATTCTATATTCTAACTTCCATGGTTATTGAAAATATAAAATTTGAAGTAAAAAAAATCAGCAATTATTTCAAAACATTTAAAAATAGTATAAAGTTTTCTTTTAATGCTGTTATTATCATAATCAATGACATGAAACGCATTTTGGTGCTAGTATCGAATAAATAATTTCTTATAATCGTGCTTGTATAATCGCTGTAAATTAATGAATGCGATGTTTCTGCCCTCATTCGAAGATAAGAAGCCAGAGAAATATATTTTTTGCTCTACCCTCATTTCTTGCGCCAATGAATGCAGTGGCAGGTCTAAAATAAAGAACCGGGACTTTAATTATTGTTAATACTTTTAAAATTGCTTCAATTTAAATGTTTATATTGTGGTGATTGTTATATAAGCCAGATAATATCCTTCAAGCGGAAGGGTCCCTTTTGTTCGATCGGTATGTTACTCGGCTACTAATCATAAGATTGGGAGTTTGGGCTTAACACAATCAACACCATCCCAACAACACCTTAAAATATATACTTTAATCAGAATTCTTGGGTTTCTAACAATGGTTTTTTAAAAAAAATTGTTGTTTTATCACATTTTTCCTAAGCAAGATGCTGTATAGATTTTTGTATTATGGAAAGCTTTCTATTCTTTTTTTTTCCCTTGAAATATCAAAACATTTGTTTTTATTTTAACTACTGTATACTTTTTATGCGTCGTAATATTTTATAATAGGTGTTCCATGTGTTTTGATCGTTTTTTCACTTTAAAAAAGCATTTATTGAGAAAAAAAAGGGTGAAATATGTGTTAGTCAAAATATTTTCCGTCATTTT
>JAOUZG010030537.1:647339-684222 GCA_026289955.1 Argiope argentata | reverse complement strand
TATAAAATAGTACATTTAGAAGACTTTCCCCTTTTTTTATTAAGGTTTTTTTAAAATCAGTTTAACTAAAAATTTCTTCTTTTTTTTTTTTTGAACAAAAATTATAGGGGGCGGGGGGGCTATTATTGATGAAAAGGGATTATTCTGAAGATAACTATATTTATTCTATAAGAAAACAATATATTAATAAAATGCGGCTAACAATAAATTTCTCATAGTTTCTGTCAGAAAATAACGAATACTAAACAAACTCGACCTCGGATTAACATCAAAAGAACCTCAACTCATGTGGAAATAAACAGAACATTCTAACCTAAAAATATTGCAGTGGACTTGGCGCGTTAACTTTCTCTATCGTCACTTGTCCTGCGTGTGATTGACACAATGCATAGTTTTCGTGCAAGGATAACGAACCCTGTTTGAGTGTGATTGACCTTGGCCCGATCTTGGTCCGCCATCTGGGCTGAAATCGATTTCTGAACCCCTCCCCTTTTTTCTCTACCTCCCTCCCCCTCGGAGAGGGCAATGAACCCAACGGTACAAGGTCGATATTACGTTACTTCCTCTCTGTCTCTCTCCGTTCCACTCGAGAGAGGGGGAGGAGGTATAGAATTCCACTTCACGATTAATATTCACTCATAGCCCGGAAATTTAGTGCCATTGAATCCTGCCGCATTCGGTGCACCTTCCTATCAGCGATACCCTCTGCTGCACTTGGCGAAAAAAATAATCTGATTCGGGAATTTTAAGTGCCTGCTTCCTTTTGTATGTATCCATACTAATTTTGGCAATAGAATACCCTAATAGATATGAAGCATATTTTCAATATCTTATCATTCCCAAAATTTTCTTCATGTTTTATCTATCCTGTCTTTGGTTTTTTAAAATTTCAATGCTCATAAGATTTTAAAAATAATTCTATTAAAACTAAATTAATACTACAAAAATGAATTGGAAGTGTACATTTTTTTAGATTATAAATTGATCATTAGATAAATATAAGTAAAATATAAATTAAAACCTGCCCTAAAATCATCCGACAGATTTTAAGGATATGTTAAATACATACCTATAAATCATTTTTGAAATGGAACATGAAATAACAAATGTTGAAATGACATGCCATAAAAATGAAGAAATATTATGATGTTACTATAGTAGTAGACGTTTTAGTCTATAGAATGTAAAAGTAGCGGTAATAAATAACTCAATCTATACATAGAATGCAGTAGCGACAATAACACTCTAGAGTGTAAAAGTAAAAGTAATAATTCAATCTATAGAGTTTAAGCCTTTTGATACGATGCAAATAGCATTTGTTACGATACTGCCTTCAAACTCAGTAATAATTTCAAGATATTCAGAAAAGTAATTTAATAAGATGTTTTCTTTTTTGTTGCCTCATCTTTATTGTGTTATCCTTATCCTTATCCTTTTTGTCTGTGTATTGCTTATTCTGGTGTTTTTGTATTTCAAGTAAATCTCTAATGCCATTCATATTCCTTTTAAACATTCTTCTGAAGTTTAAATTCGAATATGAAAAAAAGTGCTGTTTTTAAAAATTTCATAAATTTCTCTCTGTGTAATTGTAACTGTGACAACTGTTATAATAACTCTGTTTTTCACATCATTTTTATGAGTAACAACGTTTTCTGTTGTTTCTCTACTCTAATTGGTCATTTTCGTCTACTTTGTATAATCTATCTTTAGTGCTGGAGTTTTTACATTGCAAATATCATTTCAAAGCCACTCATATATTTTTTTAATTCATGATTATGAACTGTCGATTCAAATATTAATAAAAGAAAAGAATGTTGATTTTTGAAATATTGGAAAATTTGTCTCTGTAACCGTAATTGGAACAGATGAACTACTATTTCTCATATCATTATGGAAAACTTATTTTAAATTACCAGCATCTAGCAAAATTTCAAACCGTTTCTTTGAGCAGCACGATTCCTTTCAAATCATATATCGGAAAATTTTCCTTATAGCATCTTTCATCGGCTGATAAAGAGCTCCAACTGTATTTGCAATCCTATATTCTGTCACAAAAAAATGTTTTGTTCTTGTGTACTTCAGCAATCCTTAAACTTTGCCATGAATTTATAAATGCTTTGTACAAAATAACTTTCAATTTTTAATATTTATATTAACTTCTCAACTTATAAGATGCTTGAATTGAAACATAGTTTCGTGGAAGTAAATTTGAAACAATTTTATATTTAGCTATATTTTTTATTTAGATAACTATATTAAAATTTAAAGACTTCTCTGGATTTTCTTTTCTATACCACCATTTCTTACACATGTAAATGGATTTTTACTTCAAATATTTGTTATTTAAATTTGTACCAACTATAATAATTCAATTTTACTATTAATATATTTTGGTTACACTTAATATAATGTGCCGTTACCATTAGTTGTTATAGACAAAAATGCTTATGGTCTTTTCATAAATTTTGCTGAAAAAAATTAACAAATATTTTAAATTCACTTTAAGGTTTATATTTGATACATCAAGCTAAATTATTTTCAACTTAATCCAAATATATATCTATATATTGTTTTCAAACCAAACTGTTCGCTGATAATCTTTTTTTTTTTTTTTGCATTTTATTAACTTAATAGTAACATTGAATTGCAAAATTACGTTAAATTATCACAATATTATGATGCATCAGAATCGAATATTACTGTTCTTTTTAAAATCTACTTTCAATTATTGCCAACAGATGGCAGAGCTGTAAGGGAAGTGTTGATAGTAAACAAACGAGTTGGAGCAACTGAAGCCGGACTGTAACGGTTTGACCGGTTTCGTTTTGATGTTAATTTCAAAACGGGTTTTGTGTAGACTGTGTTACTGGGACAGATTTCACTTTTTTATTGCTTTTATTCTCCAGAGTTCGTTGGCAGGAGGAAGTGCGGAGCTATACGTTTTCTCCTACGGATAAATATCAAATTTTTGTTTCTAATTATAAAAAAACCACTTTAAAGATTTGAATTAAGAGTTTCTTATGATTTCATACGTCTACCATGTTGCTCTTTCGACATTTTATGATTTTTCAGCGAAATGTTAATTTGGAAGGACATAAAACATGGTACTTTTGCGAGTACAAAGATTTAAGTTCAATGACCCTAGAGGAAAGTTTAACTTGACCGATTTGTTCTTCGATAACTAAAAATCTATTTTCAAATTAAATGAATAGTTTAAACTTTTATTTGAATTTCAAGAACTAAATAAAAAATAGCTGTTGGTTTACTAAACTACTTTACAATTAAATCATGATTATTGAATTTAAAATAAATATCATAATCAGTCAATATTTCAGAATATCTATTAGGCCTTAATAATGCAAGTATTGTTTATTCCATAAACAGCTTTCGTAGTTTATGTTTATATCTCAATAATCGAAACTTTCATTGGGAAAATTATAAGTTTTATGATATGAATAATTATTGAATGTAAAATAAATATCATAATCACTCAATATTTCAGAATATTTAATAGGCTTTGATAATGCAAGTATTGTTTATTCCATAAACAGCTTTCGTAGTTTACGTTTATATCTCAATAGTCGAAATCTTCATTGAGAAAATTATTTTATGATATGAATGTAAATTTTACATTCCTTCTGAAACATTATTTCCAATTGTTTTTTCTAGGAAATGAAATTTGTATTCTATAACTTTGAAGCAAAATTACTGTTATTTTAATTAAAACGAAATTTAGTGTCCTAAATTTTCAAAAAATTAAATTAAATGCTTATATTTTTTTCTCTCTTATTCTTAATATAAGGTAACAAAGTATGTTTCTTTAAGATTTTATTTGTTGTTAAACCTTCGAAAAATTCTATTCGTGGAAGAAGAACAAAAAACAAGGCAAACGAATTGTTAGTTCATTGTTGTTGCGCAGAAAAAGGAAATATGGCAAAACAGTCAGAAACTATTCTTCGCTAAAGATAGTTCTTTTCTTTTTTGTTATTATTATTGTTGCTCGCGTCTTTTTTTTTTTAAAAAAAACTACAATTTCTTTAAACATTCTTGATTTTTATTTTTCATCAAAGCTAATTTTTGCTTCCCTTCAAAGTTATTTTCAGATTCACTGACGTCATTACTTACACCCACTGGGCAGGGAGAGCGGAGGGAAAAAAAAGCAAACTGAAGTATTGTGGAGTAAGGGTAAATATTTAGGGGGATAGGGGTCGAAAAAGTTGTGATGCTGCCAAATTCTTTCAAATGTGCTTCGCAAGCCCCCCCCCCCCCTTCCTCTCCAATTCGTGCCTATCTGTCTTTTTCACATAGGAAAAAAAGTGGATGAAAAAATTAACAGATCTATTTTAGAACACTATGTCACTCTGTAACATCAAATTAAAGATGTCGAAATACGTAAAGGAAAAAAAAATATTTTCTCTTAGAAATATGATATTTCTGAAATCTGATAAAATTGATTCGTTTAAGAGATTTTATCAAAATAAAGTGGGTTTTGAAAAGGGTAATGATGCTTTACTGAAGGGAGAAAAAAATATTTTGCTGAACTTGCATCTGCTTTGAAATACTTTTTTCATTCTTAATTATCGTTGAAAAATTATCTTTTGGACATAAAAAAAAGACCATTTAAAAAAAGCAGCATGAAATAAAAATTCTAATAAAGGGAACGTAAATAATTTAGCTTTAACGTTTTTTAATGCCATTACCTATTAGCAGTTGATCATTATTTCTTTTTAATTGAGACCAGTCTTCATTAAATGTTAAACTAACATTTGTTCGATACCGAATTTTTCTCAGGGGTATATTGTATTTCACAATTCCTTCTTGTTAAAAATGTTGAATTAATTACAATATTTTTTTTCTATGTGGAAAAAAGTTGCAATATTCATTAGAGAACATTAAAATTTATTCCCTTATGAATCATCTGAAGTACACGATAATTATTTTATAATAGCAATATTTTTTTTAAATATTTACATGTTAAATATTTGTATCACATTTGAAACATAATATTTAAACCCTGAAGTTGTTCAAAATATTCTATTAAACTATTCCATATAGAAAGTCCCATACATTTCTATGCTTAAAACATATTTTTAAAAATCTTATTGTTATACTTTTATGATGAAACAGCTTTAAAAAGGCAGAAAAAGATCGGTTACGTATCTGGATCATGTAGACTTGTTATATATGTCTTTCGTATTTAAATCTTTTTCTAAAAAAGAGAGGGGAAGGGAACAAACTATTTTATTTCATCCATTTTTAAAATAGCCTTACTTCCCTACTTCCAAAGGCGTTGTTTGACCTGAAATGCATTTTGTTCTTGGAAAAGCAAGAATTCGATCTCAAGTGGGAAAAGGTCAGCACTCTAGAATGCCTGTCTGTCTGTCGGAGACAAAGAGAGCGGGGTCAATGCTCGACAGGCGTGGGCGAGACCAAGCGCACGAGAAGGGGTGGAATGGGTCTGGTGGGAGGGAGGGCAACAAAGGGCGATTTTCATCTCTCTGCTTTAGTCAGGATAATGTCAACTGTGCGAGACACCAACAGGTTTTGTGCTGCTTACTTATGAAGTTACGCATTCTTTACACTGAAAGTGATCACTCATTTTAATTTTTTTTGCCGTGCATAATTCTTTCTTTCCTTATTATTTTTCTATGTCGAACTTTTGTTACTTGTTTTATCGAGCAAGACATTCCAGGGATTTTTTTCATCTTGACAGTTATAAAGCGTTTGAAAATGTTAATCAATATTTATCATGTCAGAACCTGATGTTGTTTCGGAAATGAAGTTTGTGGTGTCAATAAAAATCCGTCGGCGAAAAATAGGAATTTTATTATTTGCTCTTGCATCTCCAAAAATCAGCTTTTAATAACATAATGCCATCGCATTTACAAAAGCTCGTTTAAAAAAAATAATTTAATGATTACAGAAAATAAAACCTAGAAAAATGTCCTTTTAAGCAAGTGATTATATGAAATGAAATTAATAGGAAATGTGATATTTTTTTAAAACCATAAATGCTAGACAAAGTTTTTTGGGTGTCGTTTGCAGTACTAAAGTGACTCATTCAATGAAACGATTAAAATGAATATAAATATAATTTAACTCGCATGAGCACTTGGTGCTTGGCCGTTCAAGAAATTATGTTCTGAGATGATACATTGAAATATGCATAGCAGACTTCATTTTAATCTTTTATTTTACTTTTTATTTTCAATTTTAAATTCGTCTCTTTTGCGAATCTTTGAAATTGTTGATTTTTATAAAATTATCTTTCAAAGCTTTTTGTTGTTAGTAAGAATATTATTAAAATTCTGCTGGAAATTTATTTATGGAAGGATTTTATGAGTTTATTAATATGTTTTAATGGATTTGAAAACAGAAACTCTAAAAACCAGTTTCAAAATCTCATTTAAAATAATTTTTTCCAGTATTATTGTTATTGCTTATAATTTAAGAGAAAGAACTTAATTTCTGTATGCCTACGAATTCTATATATTTAGGGATTTATTTATACATTTTCATGTATTCAGTTCGCTTTTTTGGAAAAAACTTTATTTTGGGTATTTTCTACAACAGTCTGGTTTCACAAAATGCACTTGCTTATCTGCTAGATTTTGAAGACACGCTAAGAAATGCTTTTGAATTTTTTAAAAAAGATAATCTGATAAATACTGAATTGAAGAATGGCAGTTTCGTTTACTTTGAGATAAAATGTTATCTGCCTTAAGAATATGTTCAAACACAAGAGAAACAATTTAACTTTATGTTACAATTTTGTGTTATCGTCTTTTTTTTTTCAATGTGTAACATCAGAAATAGCTAATCCACTTAAAATTTTGAAATATATATTATATATAAGAATATACAAAATATATATATTCTTGTATATTATCCATATCAACTTTGCATTTTCTTTCAAATTCTCTTTATGAAACATGGCTATTCAATGATTTTTTTTTAATTATTTAAACAAGTTGCACAAAATGTAAACTTCTATGAAGATTGAAATGAACCAATCTTGTAATTTATTAATTTTAATTAACTGTTAGTTCTTGTGAGTTTTCTGCAAAAAATTTACGGAAATTATAAAACCTAAATGAAAAATAACTTCGAACTTAGAAAAATATTGAATCTACAGTAGCAAATATTTCATCCAGGAATTAAAAAAAAAATTTCGTTTCAGTCTTGTATATATATATATATATATATATATATATATATATATATATATATATATATATATATATATATATATATATATATAAGACTATAAATAGACAAAATATATATCGAGCTATAAATAGACAAAAATTTAAATATATGTGCTAAATTATGCGAAGGATTTAATTTCTTTCAGATTTCTCTAATTTATTCTTCATTTAATATTATTTTAAAAGTTTTTGTAAGGAAAGAACGCTCGATTTAAAAGTTATATCGGTATGTCCGGGATGATTCTTTTACATGAATACTATAAAATACTTATGTAATTGTATTTTTGCATCCAATAGATTGGAAAAACATTTATGAATATACAAAGATATTCTTTTTAAAATATATAAAAATAAAGATTGGGGGGGGGTTGGGGGGTTGGATGCAAAAAAAAACAGTTTCTTATTTATAAATTTATAAAACAGTTAGTTTAAAATTTGTCCTGAAATTTAATATGTACATCATCATCTATTTCTGACACAAAAAATAAGCTGCATTTCTATTCAGTCTTTAACTATTGGAAATCAACTTATAAATAATGTGACATTTTCATTATTTTTCGTATTACGAAGTATTAAAACAAAATTTTGAAATGCTTCTAAACATTAAAACAATTTGGAAATTTGCTTTTTTTTATATTTCAAGTACTACAAAACATGTTGAATAATCATTGCAATCAGTTTAAACAAAAAAAAATTATTTGGTGAGTTTTATGGAAAATAATTTTACCAAAATTCCGATATTAGAAAATAATATTTAAAGATTAAAATGCTGTTAAAACTTAAATAATGTAAACACAAAAGATACATGTCATTTCCCAAAAAATGAAATTTGAAAGAAAAAAATTCAAACGATTTTATAAAGAAAGCTATCCATAAATCGTCATTAGCTTTACAGTAATGCGATTTTTTTAGCGTTGTCACCTGCCTTTTAAAAAATCGTTTGCCAGTGCTGTAGAAAAAAGATTATATATAATCCTGAAGCTCAATGTTTAGGGGAAAAAATTTGAGGACACTTTTGCGTTTATTTCACGGTTTTAAAGACAGAAGCGAATGAATAAGAATAGGAAAGAGCAAAATAAATGCTGACTCCGTAGATGCCATTCACGATCTCATTACCTTCGCCAATAGAATGCTTTCTGCTATTCTTGTAAGAAATTTGCATTTATTAGAATGGTAAACATTTTGAATGTCAGTTTTAAAAGATTCCAAGTTTATTTAACCCTAGTAACATTGCTGATTAATTACCTGCGTTCTCATTTTGTCAGGTATTTGAACGAATTTCGCACTTCAAACATAGCTTTTTTTTCCCTCTCCCCCATCCCGTTCCCTCCTTTTAAACCAGTTTTTTGTTTCCCTTCTGTCTCTGTAAATGCGTATTTCTTTTATTAAAACAGTAACATCAGGAAAAACAACTATTTAACCGTTCATGTGTTTTTTTTAAAAAAAGATTTCATAATTATTCCTAGTTTTGAATTTAAAAAACACTAATCGTAATGCTATATTTACTTTCTTAAATGTGCAATTTCTAGTTATTTTTAAACAGCATTTCGGTTAGTAGACTTAATAAAAATAAGACATTTATTTCTATGTTAGTAAGTGATAATAAAATGCTGATATAGTTAATTGATTCATAAAATTACCATCATAATTATTATAGACAAATTTATTGCTAAAAAAGATCTTTGGCGATCGCTTAGCCGCTCGAAGAACTATTAATTCTTCATTTACAAATATGTGGAGTTGGACGTTTTATAAATAATTTAATTTTTAATGTGATGAAAATTTAGTTTGGTTTATTTATATAAGAGTTGAGCACTGCTGAAATCTTATATACAGAGTACTGTGCCATGCATAAACCGCAAAGCACAACAATTGGATCATTGGACTTAGAATGTTATAGCCGATATAGTATAGCCAAACAAGTTAAATCTAAAACATTATCAAACTTTAATGTTCAGAACTAGATGTTCGAAATTCAAACATTCTTTTTTTTTTTTGAGGATACATTTATTTTAAACCGATTTTATTAAATATGATATTATTCAAAAATATTTTAATAAAAATATTAACAAATTAATAAGTAAAGAAAATTATAATTTTACTGTTTTTTTTTAATTTATTTCTTTTGATGTACTTTTCCGTACTTTCTTATCTCAGTGTCAGAAATAAACAAATAATAATAAAAAATAAAGCTAAATCCTAAGATGCAAAAAAGATTCTTATTTTTATTATTATTTTCTTTAACAAAATCATCATACGTAATTTATTTTGATAGCTATACCCAGGTATATTTATTTGCTTATTTATATAAGTATCGTTGGTAAGAAATAAAAAAAATACGCTGTCTGTTTTTCCGCCTGAAAGCAATTAATTAACAAAGTAAGTGATCCTTTCCAATATGGTTATATCAGAATAAAAAATGCAATTAAACTATAAATGTTAGCTTAATAACTGTATAAATATTAACTAATATAAAAATATTATTGTTATTACATATCATAAAATATAAATAGAAAATTCCTTTTATTACGGCTGTCTTTCTTTTATTAATTCTTTCATATTACCTCACTTTTTATATTATATGCTTCCTTGTTATGAATTCACTATTAGCGGCATGTTAAATTATTGAAAAGTATCTTGAATGCTCTCAGATTTTTGGCATTTGATTCTGTTACTCTTTTATTTTTTGCTTTAATTCATTACGAGTTCATAAAAATTATTAATTCTTCATCTCATTTACCTTTTTTTTTTTAATCTTCTTTAACAATTTTTTCCATTGTATGATATAATATTTTTTTTCTTTCTGTCACAAGATTTAATGTCTACTCCGACAAATTATTAATCAATTCATTTTAATCAATTTTCAAAAATGAAATATTTGTTTAGCACTATTTTGTTTTAATCACTTTAACCTGCAAAATGTAAGTTCGCTTGAGTGAGTCGTTCGAATGCTATAGCCTATGCATTTTTCCTTAACCTTGTGAAAATGTCGGAATTTAACTTTAAAAACTTTTTGATCCGGTTACCGAATCCGTATAGAATAAATTGTAGTGCATTGAGCGAGATTTATTTAATTTTGAGTTTGCTATCAAATAAATCAATTTAGACTGTCTCAATGCAAGATGATTTAATGGGAATGGACTATTTTGTGGTGGCATGTGAATAGTTTATCTGTATTGGAAGCAAAGAGAACTTCAAATTATAAAATGATGGCTTAAATAACTTTCTGGCCTAAAATTTGACATCAAATTCTATGCTCAGATAATAAAATATTACGTCACTTTTCCTAAAATATCGACTTTCTCGCAGTCTGAATTCTCTTTAAAAATATCTAGAAATTTTTTTATGTAATTACCCATTTCCGCAAAAGAGCGGGCTTTTTAATGTTATTCTGAATCTTAAAATTGCTGGCTTGTTATATCTTGTCTCGTTTTTTTTTTTCCCCTTGAAAAAAGTGACTTCTAACATTTCGCCATTTGTAACATAAATCTATAAATTTACTTACTCCATCAACGACTTGTTCATCTTGGAATAAGGAATTAAATATAATATGTTAATATATTCGTTATTGTCTTTCATAGATACATATTGTACATGTGATGCTTGGAGGCTAATTGCTTGTTTACATTTTCAGGAGCCATGATTGTAGTTGTGCGGTGGTGTAAGGTAAGCATGACCTTGTTTCACCACCTAAAGCTGAAGCGACCCCGGATGAACAGCGCCGACCACACCCCCAGCATGTCTCAGCCCCCCATCCATCCCTCCAGGAAGAAAGCTGTTGGAAACGGAAATAACGACAAGAGATCGGAAAGCGGTAATTAATATCCTTTGTCATCATTTTAGCTGTAGATTAACACAAATTGTATGATGTGACATGTAAGGGGATGGCCAGAGTCATGAATTTAGATCATTTCCATGAATTTCTGCAGAAATTATAAACTTGTAGCAATTGAATATGTCCGTTAGGACTTGGACAGTTAGTAATATTGACTGGGAAAAATAAAGTGCACAATCAATTTGATGGAAAAGGATGATCCAATCATTAATCTTTACAATTATAGAATTGTGGAATTTTTCATGATGTTATGGTTTCCTTTGTTGAAACAATGGGCTCAACTTATGTGTTCAAATCTGTTGAAATGTTGGACTCAAATTATATGTTCAAGTTTGTTCGAACTTTTTATTCAAGTTATGTGTGCAAATATGTTGAAACGTTTTCAAGTTATATGTTGAAATATATTGAAACGTTATCAAGTTATATTTTCAAATATGTTGAAACTTTATGTTCAAGTTATGTGTTCAAATCTGTTGAAACTTAATGTTTTCAAATCTGTTGTAACGTTGGGCTCATGTTAAATGTTCAATTTTGTTGGAACTTTGGATTCAAGTTATACGTTCAAATCTGTCAAAACGTTGGGTTCAAGTTATATGCTGTTGGAATTGTGCAATAAGTTACATTCCAATAATATATTTTTTATGAAAACTAAATATTTGATATTTGAATTCTCTATTTATACCTAATATTCATTTGAATAAATAGTTTTAATGATTTTATTGAGTGAACATAACCCTAAAAAATTTCAGTGTTTATTCTGAAGATAAAAGCTCAGTTTCTCTCTTTTCGTTTGTGCCGCTTTTTTAAAAAATAATATAATAATTGTCTTTTGCATATATCATCATGGTTTATGGGCTACTTAGATGTTTACATATTCATTTTAGCAAGAAATGCATTTATATTGTTACAAATAAATTTCAGTCTTATGAACATTATAATTCTTCGTTATTAGTTGACCGCTTTATGGTGACGGAGTATTACATATCCTCACAGCTGATTGATACAAATATCTGCTTAAAGTTTTATTTGGTGATTTTGTATAAAACACTTACTTTGACACTTTATCATATATTTTATATTAAAATTATGTATTCCACATATGTTAATAATTGTATTCTTTTTTCTTCTAGAACTGGACCCCGAGCTGAAAGAGGCCGTCTCAAAGGACGAACAGTCGACGGCGCCGCCCCTGCTCGAATGCAGCGAGGGTGGCGCCCCGAGCGAAGAAAGCGAGGCCATGCCCCAACTTGAGCGACAGAACAGCGTATTCGATGGCGGCGGGGGCAACCACGAGGGCATATTGCCCCACCTCAGCCCCCAGCTCTGGCCCCTCGCCGACACCAACGCCTACAGCCGCCATTTCGAAGGGGAGGAACCCCCGCCCCTGCTCATGGGAGGCAAGACGATGGTGTGGAGGACGAGACCTCCGCCTTCCTCCACCATCACATCTCCTTCCTCCCCCAAGCGCACCCCCGTCCCTTCACCCACGTCGCAACAGTTCGAGGTGATTCCCTGCCACATTTTCCACTTACTATTCTCTTAAGAATTTTTTTTCTCTCTTTCTTTGACTTTCATGGTCGTAGCCAATTTTTGACTTTATGTGAACAAATGACGATTATGGCCTACCTGACGATTATGCTTTTAAAATTATAAACCCAGAATGTATGCATTTAATTATTTAATATCATTGAAAAAAAGTGATTTAACATCGAATATCATATTTATTGTTGAAAAAAAACACCTCAGATTCACTGCTATTATTTAATCTTGCAATCAAAATGTTATAGCCGTCACTTGTTCTGAAAGTAAAATAAGTCATGATAAGCACATTACAGTTATAGCCATCTATATTATTATCATGTCAGAACGTGATATTGATTTGGGAATGAGGTTTGTGGCGTCAAAAAAATCAGTAGGCGAAAAATAAAAATGTTATCTGCTCGAGCACCTCAAAAAATCAGCTTTTAATAGCGCGTTGCCAAAAGCTCCGACTAAAAAAAAATAAGTCCATGACTACAGGTGATAAACCTAGAAAAATATCATTTTGAGCACATGATTATAGGAAATGTGATATTTTTTTAAACAATCAATGCGAGACAAAGTTTTCTTGGATCGTTTGCAATAATAAAGTGACTCTTCAAAAGAGACGATTAAAGTGAATAAAAATATAATTTTACTCGCGTGGTGCTTGGCCGTTCAAGAAATTATATTCTGACATGATACATTGAAATGTGCATAGCAGATTTCATTTCAATCTTTTATGTTTACATTAAATGCATTACAGTTATAGCCATCTATGTTGCTCTTGCTTCTTAATTGTATACAAGAAATTGGTTCCATTTTTCAACATGCCATTTAAAATCTATTAGATACTATGATAATAATAATTCCCGCCAGCAATTTTTGTTTATAGTACTATGAAAAATCACAAAAATATTTTTAATTACTATTAAAAACTCAGTAGTTCAAAGCTTTTTTGAAATCCACCTTCCTAAAGAGGTTTTATATCAGATAATGTAAAAACTTTCTTCAAATTTTACTTCGTAATTGTATGCTTGATTCTCACTTTCAAATAATATAATTGATACAGTAAGTTCATATGGCCGCAGCAAACAATTAAAAAATTCATTTAAAGATCATGATCTTAAAAATGAAAGTATGTGACAATGGTTTATGCTGCTTGGAATATTGCAAACATAATATTTTCTTCTGTTAGTTTGCTGTCATGTTATGTTAGTTTCTTGTCATAGAAACTGATTTCATTCCATTTCCATTCAAAATTCGATAAGGTGCTCCATACAGAAACGGCGAGTTGTCTCCTCGAAACTTTCTCTCATGATCTCTAATATACTTTTCACGCCGGATAATGCCTTTCATGACACTAGAGTACAAAAATTATGAAATATTAAATTTTGGCTTGACTTTAGCATTTTTACTGAATCTATCATGTTTAATCTAATGAAGCTTTGAACTTTGATGATTTGAGCATTGTTTCATATGCTGTCTCTGTTATTTCATTCAGGATTACAAAATCCGTTTCCAAACTCCCTAGTATACTTTAACCCTATAAGTGCGTAATTTTTAAAAATTAATTTAGATATGCGTTTTTTGCAAGTAAGTTCAAATATTTTTCAATATAAGTGAACTGATACTATACTGATAATAATATGGTGTAATAAAAATCTGTAATCGTAAAAATAAACGCACTAAACTGCGAAAAATACGGGATGGAATGGAAAATGGACAGAATTCCAACCCGCAGGATACGTAGCAAGAGGGTTAAAATAGAATACCAGTTTAATAAATTAATGGATCAAATCACTTTAGTATATATCAGTCATTATAATTCAAATAACTTTTTCAAAATAATATTTTTAATTTAATATTTAATGATTGTTTGCAAATATTATTGCTAATTTGATGACAAACATGCATTGCTTTACAGTTACATATTTAAAATCTCTAATAAAATTTAAGAAACTGGAAAAGCCATCTCAAGAAATTTGAAATTACAGAATCATGTTCTTGAATTTTATTGTATCAGATCCCGTTATTCAGTGGGTACATTTATCATAATAGTTAATGCATTATCATCGCATTGTCCTGATTGCAATGTCTCGGCTTCAGAACCAGATGGCTTCAGGTTCGAGAAGAAAGTTCCCCCCGAAGAACCGTCGTGTGAGTGGATCTGATGCACGGTAAATCCATCGGGGCCATACATCTTACCACTAGTTTCGTTTAGGAGTTTGGAGGGCTCGGGTGTCATCCTCGTCATTTGACCACGGTTTAAAATTAAAATAGTCCTAGTTTTGCTTTAAAACGGAACGTTAATGTAAGGGAAACTAAAAAAACCAATACAATGCACTGAACATTCTATTCATGCTTCTTTTTTCACATTTATAACTCATAATAATCATCAATCATAAATTTACTTCTCTGTTCCGTCTGCAGCCCGCACAAGCCTTGCCTTCCATCTACCGCCAGCCGTTCCCTTCTTCCATCCGGCCCACCTGTTCCAAGTCGAGCTTCGAGAGCACGGACGAGGAATCCTCCATCCAGACGTGGCCCTCCGAGGTCGTCCCGGACACCCAGGCCCTCAATCTGTGTGTCGCATCCACGTCCCGAGAAAGCGGGCCCCGCGAGGAAGATGGCCAGCCCATGGTTTGCATGATCTGCGAGGACAGGGCCACGGGGCTCCACTACGGAATCATCACCTGCGAAGGGTGAGATGGAAACTTGTCATTATTTTATCTTACTTATAAACTAAATGAGGGGTTTAGTAAAAAAATCCAAAATTGGTGTAGAAGTTATTTATTTACATGTTATGTTACACAAAGACAATTTACATTAAGTTTAGAATAATTTTAAGATATATATATGCGCACCCAGAGTGATTTTAAAAAAAAAAAGTGGACAAAATTAAATGTCAGATCAGTCATAGAACAAGGATCAAAAATCGTATAGGAACAGAGGGTAACAACTGCCATCCGTAGCTTCTAAAGGGTTCTAAAATAAAATATAATACAAAGAGAAGAAACGAAACCATTACAGATTATTTTATTTATTATCACTTACTCACATGCGACTAATGCACGCCAAATGTTGAAACTACAGTAGATGCTCAAAGTTTTTGTCAGATGCATCGAGACATGTTTGGCATCTACGTTGCATGGAACGGCGGGCCTTCTCAAAGATACCAGGTGTATCTCGAATGTCTCATGCTGCCACAACTATTCGTCCAACAAAGTCTTTCGGCATTGCAACAAATGTTTCATAGAGAGGTTCTATTAAAAATCCTCATTAGAAAAAATCAAAGGGAGACAGATCTGGTGATCGCGGTGGCCATGTGATTGTTCCACCGTGATCAATCCCGTCTACAGAAGAAATAACGTGCTGATGCGCTCTGACATTTATGCTAAAATGTGCAGGAGCTCCGTTCAGTATGGTTCTTTCGATATATTCGCAAGGCTTCTCGTCCATTGCAGTTGCCCATGCTGCAAGTTAAATACATGTCAGCTATTTCACGATGAGTGTAACTATCCATGTTATGCTCAACGCGTCCACAGCTCGAATGAAGTAAATTTCCTTTTGCACATCTGGTGCTTGTATCGCAACACTCTCTCGTGTTTCTAGCGTCCTATACAGGCGTTTGCATCCCTATGTTCCTGTGTGATTTTTTATCCTTGTTGTATGACGGACCTACAATGTCATTTTTTCACGCTTTTTGACTCACCCTGTATATATATATATATATATATATATATTACCGTATGTATAAGAACATGGACCAAAGCAGGCAACACATGTTATCGCTGGATCTGAATTGAGTCATAACTTTATAAGGCATTATAGGGTGTTGTCTCTAACGTCAGCATAGTCAGTTATGGATTGTGCTACAAAAGCGGCTACAATCTAAATTATCTGTTATAACTTCGAATTATGTTGTGTGTGAAAATTTGATCATAAATCTATCTTTGAAGTACCCACACTTGGTGACCAGCATTCTAGCTCCTATTGACGAATAAGCCTTTAAACGTTTATTATTTAAAGCATTCTTTAACATATATGTCCTCATATTAATTAATGCAGTAAAAAAATATGAATTCTATTAAATCTCCTTACTATAGAATAAAAGGTGTATACATTACAAAATAAAAAGTGAAAAACTTATTAAAGAAAAACAGGCAAACGAAGGTAGTATTAAAAAAATTATTTATAAATCACGTTCTCCATGGTATTTATAAATTATGTTTCTAATTGAATTAAAAATAATTACAATTTAGATTTTAAAAAATCATATGGAAATGTGGTCGTTTTCATTATAAAGATAATTTTTTGTGTATTTTTGTTAGTAAATCATAACAATTAACTATCTGATGACGGTTAAGTTTATATTTATACTCAATTAAACTCGCTTTTTTAAGTTTATTTTTTTATTTCTCTTATACCCTGATTGAATGAACTTTTTAATAAAACGAAAGAAGCATCTCTAGAGCATTTTTAAAAACATCTTACTGCTCCGTTAGCTAAGCATTGAACTGTTCAGTTGTTGAAAAGTTTTTTTCGCCAAAACACAAAACCATAGTAATAAAAAAAACTTTTTAGGGAATTTTCTATGAGATTCTGATAAGGATTTCTTTGATATGTGTCGACATAGGATATGGAATCTTAGGTGTCTTTGAAAGTAAGCCGTAGGCGTAGGGATTTTTATCCCTTTGCTCTTGGCGTGAGAAAAAAAGGAGTTGGCAATTTTTTTAGACAGTGTGTTAGAAATTAGTAAATAAAAAAAGACGATTTAGATCAGGAATTAAGATTAAAAACGAAGCAAAATGCACTAATGTAAGACAAGAAGAGAGATTTAAATTAAATTATAAATATCATTTCTTTTATACATACATGCACACACACACACACACACACACACACACACACACATATATATATATATATATATATATATATATTCTGTCATGAGAGAACATGATGTTGTTTTCGTTAGGGGTTTTTGAATAATGGAAGCTCGAAATCGCGTAGGCAATGAATAAAGCATGAATGGCAATATTCAGCAACATCTCTAAATCGCATATATTTTTTATTAGCTTTTACTACTATTTCATAATTATAATGTATGTTTTTTTGAAAGCAGTTGCGTTTTTGAAAGATTGACTCGCTTTTATCAATATTGCTTTATCATTATATGGTCTTCTTTGACATCAGATGCGTTTTTAAAAGGTTGAAGTAGAACTATGACGTCATAGTTGTTATTTCACCTCAAAATCGGTCGAGCTCCCAAACTTTGTTTGATACCTACAAAAATTGAAAACAAAAGTTTAAAAACATTATCATTATATATAGAGAGAGGGGGGATAGAGACCAATAGAGAAGTCTCGTTATTGTTTCGACTAGTTAATGACTTAAATTGATCAAGACAAATGATGACTTAAAAAATAATAATGTTCACACATGATAACTTGAAATTTACAACTGTAGATTTCAGTTTATTGATTTTCCTTATTGATGTTTCCGATGTTCGTCTTCCAGCTGCAAAGGCTTCTTCAAGCGGACGGTGCAGAACAAGCGCGTATACACCTGCGTGGCGGACGGCAACTGCGAGGTGACCAAGGCGCAGAGAAACCGATGTCAGTACTGTCGATTCCAGAAATGCGTCAGGCAAGGCATGGTGCTGGCAGGTAACGAGAATTCCCTGAATCGATAGTGCCTGATATTTGATCAAACTGCTGTTTTTCACTTTGCTTTATTATGATATCAGATTTGAAAAGTTTTCATAAAGGTTGAACAAAGCAAAATAATTTTAAAACAAGGCACTGTAAAGATGCTATTAGACATAGTTATTGCGAATTCTTACGTCATCATTGTGTTGTGTTTCTTATACTGCTCGGTGAAAGAAAAATATTTTTTCCTCTGTCTTTCAACTCATCTCCATTATGGTAAAATCAATGGACTGGGTCTTGCGGTAAAAGCAAGATTTTGAGTTGTTGAAACAGTTTTATGATTCTGAAACTTATTGGCAGTTTCTTCTTCCTGCGACAAATACATAATGCAGATTAATTTATGAAGATGTTTAGCAATTAGGCTTTCATACATGAAGTGACATATTTTGTATTATCTTAAAAAAGAAATTTCTTTTTTTTTTTTCAATTCTCGTGCGAATATATGTAGGTGAACTTTAATTAGAATGTAGAGACTTGTTAAAGGAATTAGTGAAATACCGATTGGGTCTTTATTTTGATATATGTTTTAAAATTAATGAATGACACTTATAAACTCTCTTAATTAATTAAAGTCTTACATTTTAATAATTTTTATTTCATGTTTTGTTCTTTAGATATGAAAGTATAAGAAGCATTAAATTTTCAGTATCTTTGAAACGATATTTAAAAAAGGATTAATTAAAAATTATAAAAGGTCACTTTCAAAACTGTGATTATCTAACTAATTTAAAGCAATATTGACATTTTTTAGAAATGGTGAAATATTAATTATTGGTTTGATCAGAAACACGTCAAAATTTAAATGCCTTTTCTAATTATGTTTTCTGAAGAAGTGTAAACAATATGTGGTGCTGCCATCTACATTACAAATTTTGGAACTTCATAAAATATCCTTTATACAGTTTTCATATAGCGGTTTTCAGGATTTTGCGAATTTCTGGTTATTTACAATGAGCTTGTGCGGATAGATTCGTTATCTAAAAACAAGATAATAATTGAATTAACGTATAATTAAATTATTATCTAGTGTATATAACTAAAAATGTATGAAATAAATTTTCAAAATGATATGAAACTATTAGCTCTGTTTCATATATTTCTTACAAATAAGAATCAGAACTCCCAACTACCTGAATTGATTTTGAAGAAGAAAAAAGAATAAATGGAAAAGGCTATAAGTGGAATTGGAAAGTCATTGATCTCCTAATTGAAGGAAATTATTTTAACAACTGAAATAGGACTAATGCAAACTATGCTTTCACGTGAAGTATTAACACAAATTTGTGTAGTAAAATTTACTGCATAATTAAATACATGATTACTTTTTCAAAGAAATTTTGACAATTTTCTAGTATATTTATTTTTCTTATTTTTATTAACCAAAACTCATTTTTATACCTATGTTTTTTAAAGAAATTTTGGAGTTTTATATAGCCATCTTGATTTCTGATTATGCACTTAGCCCAATGCCATTCGAATTTTTAAAAATTGCAGTGTATTTTAAAATAGCGAAAGATTTTTCTAAAAAATCCTTATTTAAATCATGCACTGCTGAAATTTTGGTCAATTTTTTAATAAATTAAAACAAATCACATTTTACCAAATCCTTTATATTAAATTATTTTGGTTGATAGATATCAATAAAATATTTTTTATAAACTTTCTTATTAAACGTATCTCTTTACAGCTGTGAGAGAAGACAGAATGCCAGGAGGAAGAAATTCAGGAGCTGTTTATAATCTCTATAAGGTAAAGATTTTTGCCATTAATAAAACTCATAGAAACTGCTTTATAAATTTCAAAAAATGTGTTATTTTAAATTTTTAACTTTCATGCACTGCTCCATACCAGTACTAATATTTACTTGTAAACATTTTGTTTTTCTCAGCGTGGGGAAACAGAAAAAAACTTTTGGAATCTTAATTTCACTTCTTTTTTTCCCCGAAGACATAGTTTATAAGAGAAACGAACGATCATAAAAGATGTGTCAGTCTACATCGCGGCAAAAGAGAAAAAAGACTGAAAATTTTCAACGATTTTGCTATGAGATTTTGATGACTACTTTGACGCGTGTAGATTTGGGAAAGGAAATCTTAGGTAGCTTTAAAAAAAGCTTGCGAACATTAGGGAATTTCATCATTTCACTCGAAGCGTGAGAAACAAAGTAATGAATAAATTTTTTTATTCAGAATATTAGAAATAAATAAATAAAAAAGGATATTTGGATCAGGAAATAAAATAATATTTTAGAATGAATTTAATACTGACCAAATTCAAATGTAAAAAGTAGAAAATTAATTTTTTTAAACTTTGAAATAAGTATTTATATTGCAAAATATTCGAATTCATATGTACTTTTAATACAAACTTATGAATATAATGAAACTTCTAATATTGTTAAAAAATCCTTTTAAAAATAAATTTTGCAATATGTAATAAAACATAGTGTAATAAACCACAATATATAATAAATTTTACTATTTGTACCTCTATTATCTGATCATAGTGGAAATTGCAATGTGTTCCTCGCATTATTTCTATACAGTTTGTAAATATAACTTTTATAAAACATAACTTTTATTATAATATCTTTTTTTCTCCAAATAGTTATTAATGTTTATGGTATTAACATACTTTTACACTTTTCAAAGGACCAGACAAATAAATGCGTAAATACTACGAAATTTTCACCTAGGTAAAATTATTTCGAAAGAAAGAGGAAACGTTTCATAAGTGTGCATAATCGACATTATAAATGACTTCGTTCATATTCTTTGAAATTCAAATAAATATCCAATGCAAATTAATTGTTATTCTCCCAGCTGACAATCCGCGACTATAGTTAATAAGTAATTTCTTAGATGGCGCTACAGAGCATTTCAATCTCAGATTTGAAACAATAAACTTCATAAATTTTTATATGTATAAACTTTACTTTTTCTTTTTTCTTTTTTTTTTTTTTTTTGCATTCATTTTGTTAGCGAAGACACTAGCTTCTTCTCTCTAGTAGTGGCAGCTTTTGAGATGGAGAAGTACAATTTAACTTATGATGTCTGCAGCATCTCAAACAAATAAGGGATTGAATTTTTTTTAACATAAAATAACATCTTGCGGCATTACTAGTAATAGAAACCAGAACTCTGTTGCTTCACCATTAAATTAAATGCAAAAAATTTCTGAAATAGTCTAAATCGTTTATTGATGATGAGTGGCTCCATCTATGAACTGTGTGAACAAACTAAAATAATAAAGAACTTTAAGTAAGTTAGAAAGTAAACTAAACTACGTGTTGATACTATCTTCATAATTTAGACTTTTCAATTGCTTTTGAGGTATTGTTAAATAGAGTATGTATTGTATGCAAATAATCGTTTAGTTTTTCGATTTGTTTCTAGTTAATTGTCAGGCTTTTTTGTTTCAATTTTTATTTATTTGTCTTTTAGAGAATCGATATTGAATTATCTAACATATAATAAATATCTTTTCTTATAAATGCTAATGATTCTATAACATTTTCTGAGAAAGAACTAAATTTCGATATTTAAGATTGTATTTGCAATTTTCAAGCAATTGTCACTTCCTATCACACTCTATTTTCCTAACTGATTATTTTTAATCCTTTTTTACTTAATCTTCTATTTGTCTTATCAAAATTATTGTTATCCTACTCCTGATTATGATACTATGGTTATTCGAAGTGTTTCTAGTTCATTCCCACGCCTTTTGTTTCCATTTTTTCCCCGTTCGAGCTATCTGGCTTGGTGTAATCAGGTGGCAGCTTAAAATAGCTTGAATGTACACTTAAAAGATTTTTATGAATGAATGAAATCTGAGGAAATAAAACAAAAAGTTTTGCAAATAACAGAAAAGCGAATATAATATATATACCAATTATTCAACAAACTCCACGTTGTTTTTCTTTTACAGTACTTCAAACCCTTAACACTTTAATTATAACCAGCCAGCTGTATAAAATTTTAAAAATCGCATATATCCATCCTTTCTAGAAAGAGGCAAAATCTGCTCTCAGTCTTAGAAAAAAAAAACATTTTGTAAAAATCTTAATTTGTAATCTCCATCGGCGAACTACATCGAATAGACCTTGAGACTCAGGATCTTGAGGCACAAGGCATTTTTGTCTCTAAAGTGAAAAATCTTCACCGATCAAAGCATTTATATTACTGTGTCACTGTAATCATCCCATTAAAATCACTTAACTTTTCTATTTCTCAGGTGAAATACAAAAAGCATCGGCGTGGCCAGAAGAACGGCCACCTCACCCAAGAGCAGCAGCAACAGCAGCCCCCACAGACTACGCCCACCACACCGACGAGCCCTCGCTTCAGCCAATCGACGGACTGGTCCAACGGTCAGATACTGAAGGCCGCTCTCACCAGTCCGGCCGAGGTGTCCCACCTCCGACATCGGACGGACAAGAACTGCGTGACCACGTCCTCGAGCCGGATGACCCCGGAACAGGCGATCGCCATGATCCGACCGCTGGTCGAGTGCGACGCCTTCGAGGAGGTGGCGAAGCTGAAGAACGCGAAAGAGCTACTGCAGTGCAAACTGGAACTGAACGACAAACTCTGCCACATAGGGGACAACATCGTCTTCAAATTGGTGCAGTGGACCAAGAGATTGCCTTTCTACAACGAACTGCCGGTCGCCATACACACGCAGGTGAGAATCCGTCACAGTAGATGCAAAAGAGCATGAAAATGACCCGTCGGTTTCGGTTAATGTTCCTCAATGAAATATTTCATCATTAATATCTTCAATAAGATTATTTACCTCAGTAAGATATCCTACAGGGTATCCCTCATATATGAGAATAAGCAACTTCCAGTTGGAAGGTTGATAAGGTATCCCTATACAGGAATGAAAAGCTTTCGATACGATGGCTGTTTTTTTGTGAGGTCACCTATCTCCTACAGGAAGGGTTGTGTCGTGACTGGTGGTAGCGTCTAAAACTCAACCATAATTGTCACCTATACTTTCACAGCAATCCGACCAATTCAATATTTCAGTGTATCTTAATAAAGGTTGGAGAAGTGTTTATCGTTACCGTAATAGGGTCTTATCTTCCGCTATTCAAACTCCTGTTGCATGAAATAAAGAACTTCTGGAAAAAAAAAAGTTTTATGATATTTTAAAAATAAATTTTTAATATAATATTATTTTTTCAAAACTAATAGAAATATAAAAATGGCCGATGGTTGCACGTTAACACGTTCGCTGCCATGATTCGCATCTGATATTCGGGTCATCTATATAATTAGATGACCCTTTATTTAATGTCTCTTAACTGCAGTAGAGTAGGACTCATCTAATAAAATAGACGGTTTTGTACAATTACATATAATCTGTAACACATATGCGTGTAAGGTGGTAGTCAACAAAAGGAAACAGAAACTAGAAATATGTGGAAAAACTCACTCGAAACGCACATGCTCTAGCATAACTGAACTACACGCAAGTAAACGGCAAACCGTTATTAAAAGGCAATAACAGCACAAAAACTTTTTAGAGTTCCACTCCATGAGGTTTGCTCTATAATCCAAACTTCAAAGAGGCAATGACGCTTATGTATGTACCTCAGTTTATATAGTCTCCATGCAGGATATGGAAATTCTTGATAGATCCTTGGATCTTGGCTTCTAATAGAGATACTGCTATATTTTTGTATTATCGAAAACTAGGAGATTAATTGCATTTTGAAACGGTATTAGAATTTGTAAAAATATTAATATGCCCTAAATAATGTTTTAATATACTTAAGCTCTTGAGTGATCCTGAAATCAATTCAACAATTTTTATTAAAAAAACATTACTTTAGATTATCTGTTTTTAAGTAAGTCAGAAATATTTGCTTTTCTATATTATATGTTATTGGAAAAAGCAGAGAAATTTTTATAACTCTCTTCATACAATGCTTTTTTCCCTTAAATTCTTTCCAAATGAAACCACTAAAAATATCGAAGCTTTATTATATACCTACTGTTTGGGCAAAAATGCTTAATTTCCTTTTCACCTGTGCATCCGTTATCTGAATTACTTTTCGAAGAGTTTAAAGTTTTATTATTTAGATTAGATAACAATTTTTTATCTAAAGATAACCCAAGATATATTAATTTTAACATTATCTCAGAATTCATTTGTATTTAATGCTGTGATTAATTAATTTCACTGAAGAGATGTTGATTTCAACATTATCTCAGAATCTTTTTCTATTAATACTGTGATTAATTAATTTTGCCCAAGAGTGTTAATTCCAACATTATTTCAGAATTTCTTTTGTGTTTAACACTGTGATTAATTAATTTCATCCAAGTTGTGTTGATTTCAACATTATCTCGGAATCCCTTTTTTATTTAATGCTGGAATTAATTAATTTCATCCAAATTGTGTTGAATCCAACATTATCTCGGAATCCCTTTTTATTTAATACTGGAATTAATTAATTTCACCCAAGATGTGTTAATTTCAACACTATTTCAGAATCTTTTTTGTATTTAAAACTGTGATTAATTAATTTCACCAAGATGTGCTGATTTCAACATTATCTCAGAATCCTTTCGTATTTAATACTGTGGTTAATTAATTTCACCCAAGATGTGTTGATTTCAACATTATTTTATAATCCCTTTTGTATTTAATACAGTAATTAATTAATTTTTTTACGGAAGTTAATGGATCATTCATGTAAAATTGCCGCTTATGTGCATATGATGTTCCTTGCCATTGCAGCTGTTAACACATAAGTGGCACGAACTCCTGGTGCTGACGACGTGTGCCTTCCTGGCGATCCGGGGTGCCCCTTCCATCAACGTGCAGGCGTCGGTGTCGGCCGCCCTGTGTTCCCTAAAAGAATGCCTCACCATCATGGTGGGTGAGCCTGTGGGTCTCGAAGAACTAGAAGAAGCGGCGCCTCTGGTGGAGAGGCTGGCTCGACTCGCAGACAATTTCCGAAGGATGTCTCTGTGTATGGAGGAATATGTCTGTCTCAAGGTCATCATCATGCAGTCATCAGGTGAGTGTTGGGCTCCTCATTAAAGTAATAACATTATTAAAAAAAACATTTCATTCATAATAAATTATGTCCAAATTTCTTTTAATTGTTAATATTTTCAATATTGTTGTTAGAGTTTCCCTCGTTATGTATGTAGGATATCCCACAGAACTATTTTAATTAACCAACATTTGCCTTCATCTTGTTTTGTCAACACCCTATGATAGCAAGAGTTGTAAAGGTTAGATCATTTCCCAGAGGACGATAATTTTTAATTAGTTTAGCATTCCAGAACAACGCCATCTATCGGTCTTTTGAAAGTCTGTCCCAATTAATTTTGAGCCAGAGGCCCCACTAACTTTCGTGAAGAAAAGATGTCTATCTTCACGCGTCAGCGATTCCCTCAAAGCTCAGCGGCTACGCGGTAATATATATTTTCAGTCATAATGTTTCCCCACCTCTAACGTCCTCCTAGAGGAAATAATCTAACTTTCTGATTATTAAATATCACCATGTTTTAATTCTTTTTAATATTTCCCTGTAAATATTCCCTTTTCACTCTAAATAAATTCTTTTATTTTTTCTAAAGAAGTCTCTTCATCCTTCGTTTGTATTAATTTTGGTTTAGAAACTAACCCGTAAATATTTTTTTAAAAAAAACCTAGACATCAAGCCACTAAAACCCTACTATCTGAAGAGTCTATTTTTTAGAAGGTTTGGTTAGACTCCCATATATATATATATATATATATATATATATATATATATATATATATAATGCTTTTTTATTATTTCAGTCAAGAAATACATTTCTCAAAAAATGTAACGAAATTAGACTTTTTATACATTCCCCATGTTCTTTTAAACTTATTTAATAGTATATTTTTGGCATATTAAACAATAAAGGCTGTTATCGTGGGACTAAAAGTGATCAAGACATGAATCAATGGAAATATCTATTTTAAACATATTTTGCAGCCGAATTCTCAGGATCAGGAATCCTTAAGGGGTCGTTTTCAAATTGCGATTCTGCACCTTTGTGTAATTTTTATATATTATTCTTAAAATAAATTTTATGTAACCCGTATATAGATTAATCTGTTATATCTCAATCAATTTTAGTCAGAAAATGAAGGAATTTTTTTATTAATATGTTTTAGAATATTGGCAGTTTTTTTAATTAAATATAATTGGCTAAGAAACTATATAAACAGTTAGAATTCGTAATTTTTTTAAAAAGTGCATTCATTGGCTCTGAAAACATAGATTATAATTTTTCTCTTCATTTAAAGCATCTTTCTAACTGGAATATACTTAAATACCTTTAACGTTTTAAAAATGAATTATTTTGCCACAAAAAGAATACATTTATAAATTTGTATACAGTAAATCAACTCTTAGAAAGCGAAGTCGGAAACAAAAATAATTGTGTTAAATTATATCTATTATTATGTCATTTACTATCACCAAAGTATCGAAGGATGTTATGTAGCATTAATGTGTAAGTGAAATGGCATTAACAAGCATATGTCGAAAATAAATATTTGCGAAGAGAAAAAGTAAAGTTTCCCTGCTATTATTTTCCCTGCTTCTCTTTTTTATGGAAAGTGGTTGGTTAGTTTGTTTCTATTGAAAACAATTTTTTTTACTTATACATGTTTCTTTCTAATTCGGCTCTACTTGAAGTACGCATAACTTAGTATATGATAAGGGTAGATTTACTAGATATTATCCACAATATAATAAAAGTGCTCTTTTGACCAATCTTAAATACTATGTTACGTATTGAAGTATCATTGAGTTATACTCATATCGGTCAAAATATTGTTGCTGAAATTCAGCTAAAACCCAAACGGGTTCGTTATAGTGGATATATTGTGTAAGTCATTCAGCAAAAGACTTCAATAACAGATATTGATATTTATTAATACCAAGATACGAATAGAAAGACGATAAAACACAGCCTAAACGTGTACAAGTAGTACACAGCAGCATACTTTGAACAAATTAAAATCCACTGGCAATACTCCTTAACTAACAACAGACACAGAGCGCAAATCATCCAGATAGAACTCAGTAGAAGGAGGAAATCTACATATCTATTCCCAACGGTCTCTCCAAGCACCTGCGATCTGCACTGTCTCCACAAGTTAGCTGTATTCAACTGTCGACTCCCAAATAACTCGAAGCTGCTTCAATACTTGTTCCAAAACTAGATACATGATACCAATTCTTAATCCACTAATTACTTGAGCTTCTCTTTATGTTTGCGCTTCGCTGGAATTATCCAAATAATTCCTTGTGGACTCATTTTAGGACTCTCATTAGATAACAACCTTCATCTTGAATTGTCGCCTTTTATAGTTCCAGAGAAGGCAGAGAAGGTTGTCAAACAATCAAGTATAACTCGGTTTCTATTGATCCTATCGTCAAAATTCTTGAAGTTTCCAGTATCATCTATTTTATTTGTCACCGTTTATTGCCAAATTTATCACCAAGCTCACAGGTCATTGAACCGACATTCGATGAACATCTAAAAGAGCTGATTGGTGAAAACGGTCTTCACTACAACGGAATTAATCGTGCTGAAAAGCAACAACACAGATCCCTAACAATATGAAATTCCCTTCTTTTGAAAGCAAAATTGCATTCAATTCAGAATGTTTGCAGAGAAGAGGCAATATTTGTTATTGATTGAAACTTTAATGTTTGAACTATCGATGTGTGTGTGTGTGTGTGTGTGTGTGTGTGTGTGTGTGTGTGTGTGTGTGTGTGTGTGTGTGTGTGTGCGTGCGTGCGTGCGTGCGTGTGTCTGTTTCACATATAAGAACATAGGATTCAATACAACCCAATGACTTTCAAAAGTTTTACTGTAATATTAATTCAAAAACAAAATCAAACATTGTGTCCTTTCTTTACCTATTTTATTCCCTAGCTTTCATAGAAATGTGCTCGTTGAATAACTCATTATGTCCTATTAAATGATGTTAACAACGATTTCTTTTCCAGAGGAGATCAAAGATCAGAAGGAACTGGAAGCCATTCATGACCGATACATGAAGGCCCTTCAGGTGTTCGTGGAACACCGCTTCCCGCAGCAGACGACCCGATTCTCGGACCTCCTCACCTGCATTCCTGAGGTCCAGGCCACCGCCAGCCTCGTCGTCCAGAGCAAGATGTTCTACGTGCCTCTGTTTCTAAACACTAGCCTTAAAAACGAAACGTAAGGGTGCTCCTCCTCCTTTTCTATACATTCTGGTGGAAAGTTCTTCCGGAGGCTATTGGGTTCCAACTCTATCCTTCCAGATGAATGCAGCAATAGGATTTCGCCATTTTGTTCCACTAACGATGTAGCCAATTGTGATATCATTGCTTACGGGGAAGACGACAAAAGAGGACTTTTGTTTTTGGTTTTTTTACAAATGGGAGTCAGTCCAAACAAAAAGTGGCCATTGAAATATCGAGCAATAAAATTCTATTTCCGATCAAAGTAAAATTCTAAACAATAACAAGGATGCACTCAGCCGTTGTCGGTGCTAAAATTTTATTGAAGAAAAGAATCAGCGGTGGAATGATGAATATTTCTCGGGTTTTCTCGGTTCTGTGGGGATGACAATACATTGTTGGCTTCAAAGCTGTGTTATTATATGGAATTAAAAAAACGAGATGAATCTAAACGATGGAAAAAAATTCACTCAATGCAAAAAGTGTTCATACTGAGATGACTCCAGTGTGTGTTCAAGATGCTGTTTTTTCAGTATTTATACATAATCAGAATAATTTACTTAACGAAATCACCCCTCGAGATGTCATTCTATGCATTATTTGTGTTTCATAATTCAAAGATTTATTTCAACTTTTCATTGCAAGAGAAATTTTCGTTAAAAGACAAGTGTGGCATGGATGACCAATAGCCGAAGAGTGATCCCAATGCAGCTGAATCGATGCCAGTCCGATGTCCACTTGTGAGTTCTGCAACCATCGTTGAAGTATGAAAGCTATCTGGAACGAAGAAAATTCTTTTTCCCAAAAATGGACGTTTTATCGTCAAAAGACTGCTGGTCGATGTGCTTTTTAAGTACATAGAAACTGCTCCAAGACAAGAAAGATGTTAAAATAATATATAAACTATTTTAAAATAGCTCTATCACTGCCATTGTTAAAAGTAATGTGATTCCAGTTCTGAAGAGGCAACTGAGAGAAAACTAAGGACCCACTGTCGGGCTAATTTATTTGATGGAGAAAAAAAAAACGTTGATGAGATATTTTTTTTCGTCTTATGCAACAATTGAGAGAAAATGATGGGAAGCCTCAAAGGTCCCCATCCAGGCATGCAGTTTTTTTTCCCGTGGAGTTTGTTATTGTATAGTGACATTTTGTTGAAACTGTGGAGGGAAACTTGCAGAAAGATTTAAAAACTCTTTTGTTTCTTGCAAAGAGGAATAATTTAGCTAACTGATTTAGCAAAGTCTGGTTAGAGCGAAGTCTGTAGAGCTATTTGTGTTTTGATTTGACGTGCCTCTTAGCTAAAGAGCACGACGAAAACCCGGTTATAAATGTCTGTCTTGTGTCAGAAGCTACATTGAGTCACGAATTAAGATTAGTGCATTCGTAAGCATTTAAATGGAATGATTGGTTGCTCGAAAGAGTTTGTGTGATGGTGAACGTTTGAGTTTTTTTATGAGACAAAATTGCACATTATATCTAAGTATTCATCATATTAAAGCTTTGTTTGTTTGTTTTTGAAAAGTTTAATAAATTATTTAATTACATACGTAAGAAACAGGTTTATATTTATCCAAAGATATGAAGGAAATCTCTATACACAATTCAAATGGATATATTTAGTTCTCATGGACTTATAAACTATGTTTTGAATCAAATCATAAAAATGTTAAAAATTGCTCGATAACAATCTTTATTTAACTTTCTGTAGTTCTAATTACATATATAATCTGATATTTTAGTCATATTATTAAATTGAATTGTACGACTGATATCGTAGATTTTTTTTTAAATTATTTTATTGATTTTTTAAGTTTTCTTTCAGACTTTAATAATATTTGCTTCTAAAATTCATAATAAATTGATGATATCAAACAAAAATTTTGAAAAAAAAAGCTCGATTAAATTGCTTTTTTTTCATCATTACTCAGGTTTACGAAATTTATAAATATATATATTCTTAAAACAAAAATTTTATGTCTTAAATTTTATTTAGGTTGATTTAAGAAATTTAGAATAACGAAATATGTAATCCAGTTTTATTTTGCTAAATTATTTATTTATTAGCTGTTATAAAAATAATTCAAAAATAATTTTTCACTTCTTTTAATATTACGTGACATTAGATCCTCAATAAGGTCAAGTTAAAAATCTTGCAATTTAACTAAATTTGAAATGTATTATAGTGCTACTTTTGAAGTTTTTTTTTTTTTTTTACTTTTTTCCTTCATATCATTGGTTAAATCACCTGAATTTTTAAAAATGTTATTGTTGCTTTATTTCATCATACTCAAATAAAAAAATAATAATATGCTATACAATAATTTGATAAACCTATAGATGAGAAAAACCAATAAGCAAAAAATAGTTAACAATAATTAATAGTTAATAAACATCAACGTGAATATGAATCACTCTTTGCTAAAATAGTGTAATAATATCTCAACTTCATCAATATATTATTTAATATCATTGGAATATTGTTTAAAAAAATTTTCAAAAAATAACAACGATTGAACATTGGAATTAAATTACTAAAGATTAATTTAATCGTAATCAAAAATCTCATTGAATGAAATATATATTAAAAGAAAATCTAACTGTACCTTTTCTAATAAATTAATTCCACATTTGAAACTTTTTTGAGAAAAAAGAATTAATGTGGATTCCACAAAATTAAAAAAGAAGAAAGAAAAATTCAGAAATTAAGGCTCACAATGGATTGAAATCAATAAGAAGTTGTGATAAGTGATTTATGTAATGAATTTTTTTATGTCACTTTTTTAATAAGTTTCTTACTCGAATTTCAATTTTATAACAGGATTTTCATTCCAGTGTCTTTTGTAAACTATTATAGGACATATATATCACTGAATCTTTTTGTATACCATTTACAGCATTTTTAGTATGAAAGGAAATCATTGTAGAGTAATTTGTTTGCTAAAGAGAAGTTATACAATTTTTAATCTGTTGTCGTAAAAATGTGTACATGATTTCATGCTTTTAGAGGTGCGTTTGCTCGACAGTTATTTTCTCGACATTCCTTGCAGGACAAATAGGAATCTCTAAGTTAATTATGATATCCTCGAGTTTGTATTTGAAAATATTTTTATTCCATTTGCTCTTATTTTAATTCAGATGATATCCAAAATATTTCTAATTTTCTTTCTACGACTTTTTCTTTTTAAAAAATAAACCAGAGTGATATAAATTATGCTCTAGATTAAAGGGAAAATATTTTTTTTTAATTCTAGTTAAAATATATAATATTAAGTAATTAAAAAACAGTATGTCAGAAATATCCATCATCATGCAAATTTACATGTTAAGCTCAGTACAAAATCTTCAGTATTCCTCTATTCTACATTTCTCTACAAATTATCAATTTTACTAGCAAAAAAATCAGTTTATTTATAAAATTGGATACGTTTCTTCTTTACGTTCTTTTGTTATACGTTTCTTCCAAACACAAATGACAAGTTCAAACCCGTTATTATGATTGTGACATTTTTTTGACAACTGCTTCCCTTATGCCTCAGTACCCGTAAAAAAAAGGTGTCAGCAACACCAAATTTATAGTACACCTGTTTTGAGTACAATTTTTTTGTTCACTTAATGTTATGAATAAAATTTCCATTATCATGCAAAGAAGAATTGATGATATATGACATATTTAAGCTTTAGAAATCTTTAAGTTTGAGGTTCAAGATCTAGATATTTCCGAGGATATTTCTTAAAATTAAATTATAAAACGAAAGAAGGGAACCATGAAAAGATTCTTTTAAATATCCATCAAATTTTTCTTATACCGATCAAATGTTAGATCTTTACTTGATTCAAACCAGAAGTTGCTTTTTCATCTGACCCCGTAGGCTAGGCACAGACATCCAATTTTCATCACTAATTGTTCCGACATATCTACATCGGAAAGCTATTGTAAAGATATGTGTACGTTGTCATACTGAACTTCACTCTGCATTTCAACTTTATTGAATTGCTACCATATCTTCTAAGGTAAATAGTGAGCAAAACGAACACACATTGTTTATATAATCCCACAAAAACGTGTGGGCACTAATTGTTGACAGTGTTCATCATATCGCACTACCGATGCCAAAATAATGTCGGAGAATTAATTAAGGTTGAAATTCGGATGTGTACACTAATCTTAATAGCCTATTGTTTGAAACTCTTTCAGAAACAAATTCGTTTGGAGTAATGGAATTTAAGATTTTCTGTATGGGTTAATCTAATCTTTATCACGGTGGAAATAATTTGTTTATATTTCAGATGTTGCCATTTTCCTCAATGTAAAGTTTGTCGAGAAAATTACTGCCGAGCAAATGTCTCAAAACTTTTCATGCGTTAACCACGCTTTTAATTATTCATGCGTTAATATCTTTTAAATCAGTTGATTTTTTTTTTCAGTACTCTTAATGTGAAATGTAGTTTTACGTTTTATAAGAACTACACATGAATTAGAGAGGCAGATTTGTTTAGATGTAGGGAACACATTTTTTAAAGAATCTTACAAATGAAAGTATAAAGAAATGTCTAATATAATAATAATATATATATGAGAAATCTCTAATATAATATAACGAAATGTCTAATATAAAGTAATGAATGGAGTAAATTTGGTTTTCAGCCGGGTTCAGGAAATTTTAAGTATTAAATATACTCAAGAGCACGAAATTTATATTTCTTTGACTTCAAAATTTCATTTAATGAGAATTATTTTCATTAATTTATCATAATAGGTATTGATAATTTTTCACAAAACGTTTTTTAACCAATTCCTATGAAATAATAAGAATAAGGTTTCAAAATTACAGTGATGAGAATAAAAGGTAAAAGTCAGTACTGACTATTTTGCTGAAGCAAAGTTTTGTGAATTTTAAATCTGTATTATCACTTAAAAATTTTTATTTACCAAATTTTCCAATTTTAACTGATTGTTTCTTGAAGACATTTCGCAAAATGCTCAAATTAAAGACTACCCAGCAGATTTTTATAGTTACAGTTTAAACTTTATAAAATTATTGTAATAATTTTATTTTCAAAGATATTATTTTATAAGCTTATTCTAATAATTTTATTTTCAAAGATATTATTTTATAAGCTTATTCTAATAATTTTATTTTCTAAGACTTTATTATAAATATCTACCAATAGCTTTTTTTTATTATTAATTATTGCATCTAAATTTATTCATATGATTAAAATAAAGAAATACGTTTGATTCTGTATATTGTAGTTTTCAAATTTGATCAACTGTTTAAAAATATTATAAAAATGCATTCTAGATACTAATTTAATCCAAGACTTAATTTGCATTTCCTATCCCTAAAAACAAAATCCTGACTATGGCGTTAAATTAAAAATTTAATAGGTAATGGTCACTTTGAGTTCTCTTAAACACATAAACCTATTTTCTAGTTAATTACACTTTCGAATAATGCCATTATTATTAATAACATTCAGCTAGTATCATATTCACCTAAAATTCATAATAGCAATAAAAACAAGTACCATCTCGAACATTTCAAATGAAAATGTGAAGGGGTAATTGTCCACCTTTTACTAAAGTGTCGCATGAAATATAGGCGCCGTTAAATTTATACAATATATAAGAGATTTAAGGTAAGAATTTGATTTTAATGCTTTTCTTAGAATTTTAATTCTTTACCTATGACTTTTGGAGACTGTTTTGTACTACTTTTAGATTTTAGTTTTAGTTTGTGATGAATAATTTTTGTAACTTTTTAAAATAGTTTGATATAGAAACCCATATAGAAATTAATTTGCAATTAATTTCAGTTATTTCATTTATATACGTTCTGTTAGGGGGATATTTTCTTATGAAATTTTCTGGTAAAATAATTTTTTGTACTACCAATAAAAGAAAAGTGCTCTTGTAGATTATAAAGTTATTATTATTATTATTATTATTTGCAAAGTTTTACTTAGTATTGATACGTCTTACTTTTTATTACTCCCATATTTATATACATTTATACTTTTACTAAATAACTTTGCTTTTTATTTAACTAATATGCTGTCTTTATATGAAATTGACTTTTCCAGTTCCATTGCCTTATTTAAATGTCTGTGAAATGTCAAACATGTGAATTTAAAACTTCCATATTTTACAATTTAAGAAAGTATTTGTTTGAAACTGAAAATATTGCTTAAGAAAAACATAAAATTTATTAAATTTAAAATTAAACTTTCTTAATCTAAATGTTACTTTTTTTTTCTTAATTACTTTCAAAAATGTGATAATCTGTATTCATGCATATACTGTATTAACTTTTCTGATTGGGTTTTTTTTTTTTTACTTTTATCGGTTTTTTTCAAATCGCCTCCTTATTTGAAAAAATTATTCTTGGAATTAATTCTGATTAAATTGCATAGCATCATTAAAATAACTCTCTTCTAAAATAATTTGAATTGATGTCAATACTTTTATTTATCTTCCTAATCATATTGTAATACAATTTTATTTTCATGGAACTGCAAACAAAACGGAATACCATGAATTTTTAAAAATATTTTATGAACTGAAGCTTTATTTATTACTCAATCCAAGTATTAAAACACTAAACTTTTTTCAACGAAAGAAAATAACTAACGATATTTCGATATCAGTGCTATAATTTGATAGTTAGGATATAACAACCAAAAAATTAATTCTTAATATTATTTCAAAAACCGTAAAATATATGTTTTATAGACAGTGGCGTAGAGAAAATAAGTAGCTCCCAAAGTATAATATAATGTTTTACGCCCCTAGTAGTCATAAGTGGCTTCTCAAGTAAAGTTGCCTCTAGAAATATAATGCTGCCTTATTTCGCCCCTTTATCAGAATGGATTTTAAAAAACAGCTTTGTCTTCATGCTCCCTAACCCCAACAGTGGCGTCCAAGTCATTCATGCATCCCTTTGCCTTTATCTCTACGCCACTTTTCCCTATGCAAAATAGTGAAAATTTTAGTTATAAGTTTTCATAATTAAAGCATATAAAATTTTCGTTTATTTACTTGTCTTTGCTGTGCAATTTTCGAAAATAAAAATGATTCAGTTATCAAATTCGTTAATAAGATATTGTTAAAAAAAGGTTCATAATAAATGAAATGAAATTATGAAAAAATCATTGTAAATCATAAACATTTTTTAATCCAACTCTAAGTGATCGATTCTATAAGAATTATTGTAACTAGATAAGTTAATTAATTTTGCTAACTCAAAATACATTTAAAAAAATTGAAAACAAGTTAAATCGTTTGCAGCATCGAAAGAAGCGATGCTGGAAGTGATATGTGAAAGCATCGACTGTATAAATGCTTTAAAAAAAATTATCTGACGACGGCCTGTGATCAACAGGAAGCACCGGCCACTAGTCAGGCTGGGCCGGATCTGGGCCCAGCCCCAATTTTCTCTGTGTCTTCATGTGTTTGTGTTTTTATAATTGTGCGTTTTCAGCATACGATGTAAAAAAAAAGTTTAAAAAAACCACGATAAAAAAAAGATAAAAAAATGAAGAAACCCCGCCATTTGTACGTGATCAAGTGCGTGAGTGAGTGTATGTGATGTTTATATAGTACCATTTTTCACCCTTTCTACTGTATCTGTCGGCCGGACATTGATGGCTGCTTCCTGTTTGTTTATTTCTTTTCCCTCTTTTGCAAAATAAAATCATTCTTTACAACTCTTGATGCGTTGTTCATTCGACACCTAAGTATCCAATTTCACATTTTCACGTTAGTTTCTTTTTTTAGCAAATAATATAAATAAATTGATATTATTTGTCCAACGTTATTTAAAACAAAAAAATCCAACGTAGTTTAGTGTTACGATGCTGCTAAATAATGCAATAACACTATGTTATAACGACTGGCTAGGTAATAGTATAACACTGAACCACAACGCAAAAAAAGCACAAGCAACATAATAAATATACTAACCTTCTTTTTAAGAAATAACAAATGTAAATGAATGTCATTTATGAACAGTATCCAAAAGAAAAAATACAGTCTAATTCGATTACTATAATGGGCCTCATTCCCAGTGGTCGAGAACCATTGGTAAATATTTACCAACGGCACTCAAAGGCTGTCACCGGCAAGTGAAGACAGGCTTGATAGTGGTATTACGCTGAAACACGAAATTCATTGCAAGATAATAAACTTAGCTTCTTTTTATAAAATTATTTATGTAAATAAGTCGTTTAAAAACATTAACCAAAAAATAAAATGCATACTAATTTAATTACTATAATGTGCCTCATTTCCTGTTGTAATTAATGAAATGTTTATCAATGGTACTCGAATGTTGTCGCCAGAAAGTATAGAATGACTTGACAGTGGTAT
>JAOUZG010030537.1:609582-647329 GCA_026289955.1 Argiope argentata | reverse complement strand
CATTTGTCAATACCATCCGACAGAAAAGAAAATGCATTCTAGATTAAGTACTATGATGTTCCTCATTTTCAGTTGTAAATAATGAAATGAATATCGAAGACACTTGAATGTTGTCGCCAGAAAGTATAGAATGACTTGACAGTGGTATTATGCTGAAACACGAAATTCATTGCTGCATAATAAACTTAACTTCCTTTAATGAAATAATATATGTAAATAAAAGTCATTTATCAACAATAACAAAAAAAAAGAAAATGCATTCTAGTTTAATTATAATATGCCTCATTTCTACTGTTAAATAATAACATGTTTACCATTGGTCCTAAGTTGATGTCACCGGCAAATAACGATTGGCTTGATGGTGTTAAGCTGAAACAGAACATAAACAACATAAATAACAAATAAATAATATTTATCAAAGCTATTTGAAAGATAAGAAAAAAATGCATTCTAATTTAATTATAATTTGCTTCTTAGTAAATTATGAAATGTTTACAAAAGACACCTATTTTGCCACTTAAAATTGTGATTCTGTCGTATGTATATACATATTTATATTAATTGCAATTACGTAATAAAAAGTAACTAAAATATAATTTTTTTTGTTGTCTTAAATTAGAATTGAGTTTAAAAATATATATTACTAGTTAATATAATAGTACACGTAAATAAATGTTATTTATCAAAGTTTTTCAGAAATAAAGAGGAGATACATTCTAGTTTCAATATGATGTGCCTCTGTGTTTACCAATATCACTAGGTAACTGGCACCAGTAAATACCAATCGACTTGACCGTGGCATTATGATATATAAATGGATGAAAAAGTTTTAAAAGAATCCTGATGATAGAGCGTGGACAAAAATAAATTGGAGCATAAGGGTTCCAATTGTTCGTAGAAGGGTTTATTATGCATATTTATACGTAACTTCTTTGGGCTTATTTATATGTGGTTTCCATATATTTTAAGTCTATATAAGAGGTAAAAAAAAACTGTTGTAATTATTGCACTGACACTGAATTACTTCTCAAAAGAATGATGTCCAAAACACATCCAGCAATTTATGCATCACCGTTTAAAATCAGAGGATACATTGCATTGTAATTTATTCATTATATGAAACTTATATTTAGTTTTCTCTTAACATAACTGTGGGAGTCTAACCAAACCTTCTAAAAAATTAGACTCTTCAGATAGCAGGGTTTTAGTGGCGTGATATCTAGGGGTTTTTTAATATTTACGGGCTAGTTTCTAAACCAAAATTAAAACATTACAAACGAAGGATGAAGAGACTTCTTTAGAAAAAATAAAAGAATTTATTTAGAGTTAAAGGGGGATATTTACAGGGGGAGTATCTACAGTGAAATATTAAAAAGAATTAAAACATAGAGATATTTAATGATCGGTAAGTTAGATTATTTCCTCTAGGAGGACGTTAGAATAAGGGAAACATTATGACTGAAAATATATAATGCCGCTTAGCTTTGCGAGAATCGCTGACGCGTGAAGACAGACGTCTTTCCTTTACGAAAGTTAGTGGGGCCTCTGCCCAATATTAATTGGGACAGACTTTCAAAAGACCGATAGATGGCGTTGTTCTGGAATGCTAAACTAATTAAAATTTATCGTCCTCTGGGAAATGATCTAACCTTTACAACTCTTGCTTTGAATTACACATATCATCGGGTGTTGACAAAACTAGATGAAGGCAAATGTTGGTTAATTAAAATAGTTCTGTGGGATATCCTACATAACTACTACGAGTTTTAAAATACCCTGTTTTTGTTCCATAAGACTATCATTTTAACTCATCACAGTATTATAAATAGAGGAAAAATCCCATATAATGCATATCGTTGAATATAAAACAATTTTGAAAAACGATAAATGTAAAGTATTTATAAAATGCAAACATATATTTAATAATTATAAAATAAATAATTAATAATTCATATTTTTCTTTAGAACTTTAATTAATTGATTAATACAAAAGTACAATCTTGTCATTTTATGTTTTGGAATTACTAGGAAAATAGTTTAACAAATAATCAAAAAAATGCAACAAAAAATAGAAATAGTGCAACAAAATAATCAAATTACTGACCCTGAAGAAAGTCTGAATGGTCAACAAACGCATTCCACCTTATCTATGAATTAATCTTATCCTAATTTTTATCAGCCATCCATTCTTAGCGTTGGTCATCAGAGCCCCCAACCCACCCCATTAGTGGTCATCATCCGGATTACTGTTCATGTATAAGTAACATACGGGTCTTCCGATGGTCATCTATCTGCAATATCTTCTCATAAATCCTCGATTTTCCATCCTGAGGGATTGCTGTCTCTCCGATTATAAATAACAACTCTCCCCTAGAGGTAGTCATCATTTGGATGTGGTTTATTTATAAATAACCACACGCCCTTGCGGTAGCCACCTATCTTCATTATTTCATCATAAATAATCGTCTAACCCAGCAAATGTAGGGAAATGTTTCTGTGCCTATCAAAAGATTAAGCACAATAATAACTTCAAAATAAAATGTAATCTATAAATAAACTTCTATCCAATGTTATAGCAATATTCATGTTTTTAATAATTACAAATTGTATTTAAAATAATTATGTTACAAGTTTCGTTTTGAATTACTGAATTCAGCAAAAATACAAAAATAAGCGAGCAAAAAGTTTAAGAGCACATAATGATTGATTTTTAGTCGATTAAAAATATGTAGTTAGCACTTAACTGTTGCTCTTTTAAATAGAATTATTTAAAATGTACTCTTTTGCGTAGATTATGCTTAGTTCTGTATTGTTTCTAGCTTTAGACCGAACCAAGCCTCCTCATTGTCAATTTCCATTTCATTAATGGAAAAAATATTGCTTTGATCACATTTATGTTCTGGATATCCCTTACATTCCTACGAAGTTCAAATCAGATCGTGAAGCTGGCCAATGCAAAACTGATACCATTGTAATGACTTGATCCTGTTGATCAAATAAACGGGTAGCGTTTAAACACAAATTTTATTTACAGCTTATATACAATAAAAACAACAACAACTAGTCCTCATCTAGGTTAATATGCTGGGAAATATTTGCATCTGGCGTAACAGTTCCACGACTAATACAAAGAAACTAACAGGCTGTCAGCGTATCCGGCTACTGAGTGTAGCTCAATAGATCTACGGATTTACCTCCGGTAAATCTTTAATCAAGAAACTCGAGAGCACGTGTATCTCTTCAGCTGTCCAGCTCGTGAGATCTCAACTCTACTCGTCTCGTCCTATCTTCCTTTCAAAACCTTCCATTTTAACCTTGGTCAAACTCCGCCTCTCGTTTTTGCATTAGTGCAATGGAGATGCAGATCATCCAATTATTCTTCAGAAATATTCCCAGTGATCAGCAGTTGACCGTGGGAATATTTGCTAATCATCCCCTCCTTAGCAGACCCTCCACAATTGGGAAATATTCAAATCTGGAGCGTTTTAGCACTTCTTTCTTCAGAGGGCCGTTAATGCATGTATGGTTCCTTATCTGAATTTTTTTCACGTCCAGAGGTTAACATCAAAGAGGGAGAAACACAAATGCGCAACAAAGAAAAGAATCGTATCACCGCTGGCCAGATGGAATAACGTTCAAACATGTGTCTCTAAGAAAGGGAGAGAAGTTTTACGACTTCTTTACACCATGTTGAACCACCGGTTTGATTTGGAACTTGGAGTGAGGTGTTGTCTTGTTTGAAAAGTTCGATCTTTCACCTTCTAAAATTTGACCAAAAGAAAATAAATGAGTGACCTTTTTTTTGAAATTTTCATTTTTGCCAACGATTAGAAATAAAGATAGAAGTCATGGACTAGAAGATAGAGTTTGGAGGAAAGATGGAAATAATTGACTATCGAAACAAATCACACCCATGACATAAGAGTTCACCATCATAATAACTTTTGAAATGGAAAAATTTACTAGCCATTCGGTATTGTCCATCGTTATTATACAAGTTTAGCTTAAAGTTATACTTTTATTGTTATAATCATAGTTTTATAAAGATTTATAATGTATAAATTATTACTTTTATAATATACACTTCGACAGCATATAAATGGTTTCAAGATAGTATTGTTGATCAATTTGGATAAAGTACCATGCATCAAAACAAATGCGATTTTAATACACGATTATACAAATACGATTGCAGAATAAGGATCGTCACAATATGATTGATTAGATGTACAAAGTGAAGAAATTGATTGGTGTAATCGAACCAATTGTTGAAGTTTGAGTTTTGCCCTAACTTTCATTTCTTAGTTGTCTTGAATATTGGAGAGAGCATATTGCCCTTGATTACGTACCTAGGATTCCCGAGTTTTCATATGGAATAAGAATTGGCACAATCGGTACAGTGGCTGTGGTTTGGGCATTGTCTTTGGATTTTGCCAGTTATCTATACTACTATTATAAATGTGATCCATCATCTGTTTTAAAAGTCTCAGAGATTCATTCATGTTTGTTGACAAAGTAAAATCAATTCGGAGGATTCCTCCTGAACACGATTGGTGCGCCGCAGAGCGCCCTGTTTTATCTTTGCAGAACACCCGCTCAAGACTTGCACAATCTGCCTCAGCTAGGCTAAGGTCTGGCCACATTAGAAGTCTGGTCTTCGACGGTCCTAACGGGACCTTTTCTACTCGCCAATTACGCCAGAACAGCGGAACGAAATTGGATAAAACTTAACACAGAAACAGATTGTAGTCCAGAATAGGACATAGGCTACTATTTATTCCGGTAAATTGAGCTATTAATTTTTTTATTAATTAATAACTTACTTTCGCACCAAAATTCTTCATTTCCCCACTTCCAAATGAGTGACTTCAGTTTGCTTTCTCCCCACGCCAATGAGGTTAGGCTTAGGTTTTCGATCGATTATTTCAAACGATAATGTTTATTTTCTTAGTGATAGATGCATTTAAAATGAAACATTGTTAATTCATCGATTTTTCGGATGCATTTTGAAATCCATTTGAATTAAAATAAAACAGAATAAAGAAAATTAAAAATTTCTAATCTGTTTTGCACTACCCCAATTGGCATAAAAAATCCACGCATTTGCATTACTCCAATCAGCGTTGAAAATTGACACATGCATACGGTTTGATAACATTTTACATTGTTATCAGACCTCAGTTGTCCCCCATACACATCAAAATTTCTACACTTGCAAAGTCGCAGGTAAAAGCTTGTTTTAAATATATATAAAGATAGTAGGCAAACATATGATCGCCAAAGGCAACTAGTCTAATTTATTATGTATAGATTATCAACCTAATTTGTAATATTTTTTTAATATATACGTAGTATGCTTACATATTTAATCATGCATGCTTAAAGGGTGTTTTTTAATATCCCAAATGAGGTGTTTTGATATTAAATAAGCACAAAATATACAAAGAAAGAGAAAAGAGAAGAGCGGTTCAATTTTTCTCATCTCTTAAAATATTTTCTACTTCCTCCTGCTTAAAATATTTCTTCATCTTTTTATATCTATCGTAAGAGATGCATTTTTTTATTATTATTATTATTTCTGGTCGATTCATCGAGAAGTCTGGCGTTCTCGAGATATCCTGTCTCGGTGTCATATTTTCGGTAAAATTACGGATCATTACAGTATCATTTTTCTCCTGTTCTGTCACGATGCCATTTTAGATAATCTGGTTGCCATGGCAACTAATTCTTTTCAACCGTCGTCCGGGATTTAAAAGCAAAAGTGGGGAAAGGAAGGCTTTAGCAACCTAATTATGCAGCTGTCTCGGTAAAACGAGCAGCATTTATCTTGTGCCTACAAAGAAAAAAAATCATAATAGTGAAGAAGTTAGCAAAATATTTCTCTTAAAACACTGAATTTACTGAGGGTTTTTTTTTATTTAATATTTATTATTTATCTTAAATTTTTGCGTTTTAAGTTTTTCTTATTAAAAATATTCTTTAATAATTGAGATACCCGTCGATAATTTCTTTTCCACAAGTATTTAGAATTCTTTTTTTACTTTCTCGTTCATGAAGTAATAATTGTCAAAATTGTCAGTAATTGTCAAAAAAGTCGAGATTTTGATGTATCCCCACGTTTTAGACCTTCTTGAGCTCAAAAAACACATTTTTGGGAAATGGCTGTCTGTTTGTTTGTCTGTACGTGACAAAGATAAATCAGAAATTTTTTGAGCTTGACAGATGAAATCTGATATACTATCTACCAAATCCAGATTTCTACCAAATTTTGGGCAAAATCTCTTCAAAGGAAATCTATACGGCCGGCTATCCGAACAAGATTTGATAACTACTAAATAACCAATAATAAATTTGATAACTACTAAATAATCAATAATAAATTTGATAACTACTAAATAACCAATAATAAATGTAAAAATTATTGGGGAACAAAGAGAATTAGATCGATAGCATTCAGTGCACACATTTAATATAAAGAGTTTAGACCAACATCAAATTGTGATTGAAATACACCTATTGGTTGACTATCTGTCTGTTTGTACTTTCAGAAACATGTAGACGCCATCATTAAGTATTGACTAATATATATCAAATTTGATATGGGATTTTATGGCTGCAAGTGCAGTTTCATGTGAAATTTTAGTTGCAGTTCTTGTGTTCCACTTTACAACGGAAAGAAGGGTGCAGTAACTACTGAGTATACGGACATTTAAGCACCCAAAGGCAGAAGTCTGACTTCTAGCTCTCACACGCCGCAAACCCTTTGTAAGGGACTGACTTCATTCAAGCATTTCGTTCACTCATTCGCAGGTCATAATTTAGATCTGGAACAGAGAACGATCGCTTCTGACCTAGTACCCCCAGTGGTATTACTGTCGACATAGTGGATTTTGTGACCACGACAGATTTATCGTGAAGGTAGCTACTACACACAGAGAGAATCTTCAACTGGTGGGCTTGAACTCTCAGCCCAAGGGAAGCGAATCCAACTCCCTACCAACCAGATTATCCTGGCCCATTAAATTTTAGTTTTAAGCGGTTTCGAAAAATGTGTATAAAATGAAAATTTGATTTTTGGATATCATTAACGGATACCGAAGATTAATCGCCAAAATTCTCGCCAAGGCAATAGATTAAGTAAAAATGCTAAATACACGTCAATACTTGATATTTCGAAACTATTGCTCACCAGTACTATGTAAAACGTTCTCTGGCATGAGAAACTTACTAGAGAGTGTGCGAGAAAGTTTTGGGAAGACCACTCCCGCTGGTTTAGAGATAATAATTGCTGGAATACAGCAGTCACGAATTTTATTAAATACTTATAGAACAAAGGATGACAAATTATAGTTTTTTATGAGTTATTTAAATTTTTTCTCACAAAAGTACTCGTTTCCTAGATAAATCTCAAATTGTGGTCTTAAAATCCAAATTTACAGACCAAAGTCATCTTTGATCATTGTATTCGTGGGAGCTTAAGTGGGACTCTGGAAGACATTATCTGTAATAAATTCAGCTAAAATATTGATTCTATAAATATCTTCAGTCTTCGAAGCACATGTGATTGGATTTGTATTACAACTAATTTAATCTTAAATTATACCACATTTCATTAAATGCATTTATACATAAGTTCTCTGTTCCTTTAAAACAAGAATGCACAACCTATGGCCCACGAATGTTGTTAATGAAATAAGACAATTTAAAATGAAAGACTTTTTCAAACAAAGAGGATAAAAATCTGATACGAAAACGATTCAACATCAGAATAAATAATTTACAGTAGTTCATTAAGTTTATTTACTTTTTATTATGGGGCTTTTCAGTTTGTTCCCTTCATGGCTACCTGTGAGTATGAGTTTTCTTATAGAAGTTCGAGGACGTGAAAAATTTCCACATATGAAAATGCAGTATGAGGATCCAATTCAAATCTTGTGTAATGCATTTGATGACTGATTTACAGCTTTTAAAAAGTACCAAACAAAAATCGACGTATTTTCTTCTCCATTTTCTGTTGATGTAAATCTAGTGGCTGAGTTAACCTTAATTGATTTACAGGATTCTGATTTTTTTCAAAAATGAGTTCAAAGAAAAACCGATATTAGAATTTTATAAAGACTTACCCGAGGAAATTTTCGTGCTTAAAGCAAAATGCAGCAGCATGTGAAACTTTCTTTGGCAGCCTTTACATTTGTGAGCAAACTTTCTCACTAAACAAATCAAAAATAAGAAAAAGAATAGCAGATGAGAACCTTTCTTTTGTTCTACATATTGCCACAACCAATCTTAATCTCAACATAGAATCAGTAACTTCCAATATTCAGTCTCAACCATCTCATTAATTTTTGCTAATTTTGATAATTAATTTTTTTCTCAAAATTGTTTTTTGTATAAGTACAAAAAACTTATCCTCTTTATTCTATTTCAAGTTTGAGACCTTTTTAGAAGGATTTTTTTTTCGAGATAAAGTAATTTAATTATATCTATAGTATTTGTGTTTTATTCATTTATTTATTGCATAATGTATACTTTAGTAAAATAAAGTAATAATTGTAATTCATGCGTATTGTAATAAAGAAAAACGGTGTTTTCACGTTTATAACATGTTTAAACATTCACGTGCTGCTTTGGCCCTCAACATAATCCTTTTTCATATTCCTCATCCTGAAAAGGTTGTGCATCCCTGCTTTAAAATGAATTGGCATTTTTATTAGTTAGTATCTACTTTGTATAATTTTTATAGAGTGTTATAAATATTTAATACCGTTTTATTTCATTTACCTTGATCTGCTTTGTGAATAATATTTAATAAAAAAATTTTGACATTAATATTTTAAATAAGAAAAATTGCACTCCAATAAACTAAATCAGTCACTGAAACTGACTGATTTATGAATATCTGAATATCACTCTTCAATAAAAACGAGCGATTTTAGACAACTTCATCACCCGTCTCAAAGATGAAATGCCAATCAAATGGAGACTGATTGGACTAAGATTGTGAAAATATTGATTGTTTTAAACTATTCTATTCAAATCTTCATAGATCGATCAGATTCCTTAGAAGAAGATTGAAACTTTCACTTATTTATTTAAGCGTTGAAGTGTCCAAAATATATCGTATAATATTATTCCTTAGGACCAAAGGACTAAAACTTAGACTTCATAGGTAGGTCATTCATTAAAATCATTTAAATTTTTTGAAAGTAAAACTACAAACTGTATTTTATAATGAATCGGAGAATTTTTATAGAACAGTTCTTGATATATTACATAAATTATTAAAATTATTCCGTTGTGCACATATGACTTAAATACTGAACGATTATATTTTCAGTTCTTATATATATATATATATATATATATATATATATATATATATATATATTTAAATGCCTGGTTTCAGTAAAAAATATTTTTATATTAATTGCATTTTAATCATTTTCACTTTAATTTAAAGTTGAAGTGTTACGTGAGCTGACCGAAAATTAGAAAGATGCATAGTACATTGTGGCTTAAGACCTTTATAATAATATGAAAGATTTATATGATTATCAAAATTTGAAGCTTGAAATTTTGATGAAGAAGCTATTAAAAAAAACAAGTCGCATAAAATATTTATTTTGAAATTTGAACGAGCATTAAGATTGGCAAACCGGCTGGTCGTCAAGACGGCTAGTATGGAATAAAAATAAATTCATTATCCTTTTTGAGAATTTTCATTTTATTTTTCATTTTTATTTTTAATGAATAGTCATTGAATATTAAGATACTATTTTATAGTTCCATTGAATTCTTTCAATAGCTCGACGCTCTGAAAATTCTGAGAGAAAATTTACTTCATGTTCTCTGCTGGTTCTTTAATTTTTTTTCAAACTCTTTTCGAGTCAAAAATATAAACATTTTCAACAGGAAAACATAAACTCATATCATCAACACTAGATGGTAGCACACTCTTCAAATATATTGTCTGAAAGGAAATAAAGATGGCGCTACAATAATACGTTTGGTAAATCCCGTTCACCAAAAATCTTGAATTAAATAAGAAATTCAAAAAATGTTAGTCACGTGTGGACGGACTTAAATTTATTAATGGTAAAACTAAGTCTATCAATATATTTAATTAAAAATTTTATTAGTTTTAAAAAATTGGACATCCATATCGAACTTCAGTTTATAACGTGATGAAAAATTTCAAGAAATTCAAAGGAAAAAAATATTAAATAGAAAAAATGTTACAAAATTTGAAAATGAGTGAAAAATAAAAATAAAAACTGAATTTGTCTGATCTTCAGTGAATTTTATTGCTTTCATAGCAAAATATCCATTGTTGAGGAGCACTTGTTGATGAAATCACTAGATTTGCGAAATATTTTCGGGATTAAAATATCCATAATTTTGTCTGGATTACAATTTTATTTAATGACACTGCACCATCTAGAATTAGTAATTCAGAAAAAGAAAATTTGATTGAGTGGTTTCTTAATTATTTATTAAAAATAAAAGTTAACAATAACTGGATTTAAAAGTTAACAAGAACTGGATTTAACAAGTTTGAATGGACAATCAAAAATTAATTTGTACTCTTAAATCCAAAAAAGTTTAACAGTGTAAGTTTGAGATCAGAAAGCATAGTTTCCGTTTTGAGCACTTTATATAGTAGCTATTGTTGAATAAACAGCGATTCACTACTTTTGCGTTAGTACTGTGTATTCATACATCCTTGTATAATAATACATTGTTATTATCATGAGAGAGCATGATGTTGTTTTCTTTACGGGCTTTTCAATAATTGAAGGCAAAAAATAATCGAAGCTTGAAATTGAGAAGGCAATACATAAGGCATAAATGGTAATATTCATCAAAATCTTTTAATAGCACATATTTTTTTACCTGCTTTCACCAGTATTGCTTTATTATTATGTACGCTTCTTTGAAAGCAGATGCGTTTTTAAAAGGTTGACCTGCTTTTATCAGTATTACTTTTTCACACTGGTTTAAACTTCATAATGACTTAAATTAATTAAGACAGATAATGACTTAAAAATAATAATGTTCTCACATGATAATTTGAAATTTGAGTTTATGAATCGCAAATTTTAAATCTTTTACTGTGTTTAAACTCGACCAGTTATAAGATTGCCAGTAGGCAAAGCATGCGTAGAAAGGGACTGATTTATGTTTATCAAAATTTTATAAAATTAATTCAGTCATTCCATGCGTAGCTATAAATTGCCGTTTTGGTGTCAATGAATTTTTGTTGGTCACTGTGTATCGTATTAAAATGTTGAATATTTACAGAAAGAAACATGATGATATAAAATAAACAAGTAATATTAAAAAAATTAATTCATTTCCTACTTAGGTCAACAAAGAAAAAAAATTAGTTACTTTTTGTTAAATAATTACAAATTAATATATGTACATATTACAGAATCACAATATTAAGTTTTAAAATAGAAAGCAAATTTCCTCAAAATTTCCCGTTCCCCTTCCTGAATTTTCTTTCCGACCCGTAGCTCAAAAATTTATTTGAACTTGAGTATATATATATATATATATATATATATATATATATATATATATATATATATTAACGATTGAAAATTTGAACAAGATATATATTGTATATTATTACCAATATATTCTGCTATTGGTATGAACTAATAGCAGAAATTTAAAAAAAACTATCTGAGCAGTCTTCTTTACGTTTACATTTGACTGATGCCATACCAGAATAAGATAAGAGCGATTTCTCTGCAATATACGTTAGTTATATATATATAGAGAGAGAGAGAGATTTCTGGGAATTCAGAAGTGTCTTTAAATATGGTGACCAATACAACTTTTATTGACCTTTTCTGAACAACAGCATGTTACAAAATGACAGTCGAAATAGATGCCTGGAAGACACAGTTCCATTCTCAACCCTCTGACACTGACAGCCCTTCATTCTATCAATGCGTATCTCTTTATTCCTTACAAATAACAGATGGAATTGCTCGCAGCTAAAAATAAAGGGAACTGGCATAAAAATATTGCAAAATGTTTCGAATTTCGAATGATTCTAGTAAAGAATGTTAAATGGGGGGTTGACCTTGAACCTTGTTTTTATATATGTGCCTAACTAAATTTTAATTTTAGCGTAACTTAAATAAATACTTGCGGGATCGTCCCACTGCTTACTTACGCTCGCCAAGCCCCAGGAACTGTTAGTGCAGTTCCTCTCGGATCGCTTCGCTCACTCTCCATCTATTAAACCACTTTAGTCTAGCAACAGATATATTCAGATTCAATTTATTCCAAAATGAGATAAAACAGTGAAAAGCAAAAAGTACACTCGCAAAAATCACGTGCATCCAAGTTCTTTGTAAACACAAACAACCTTTCATTCAAATAACTATATTCATCCATCAAAGAAACAAATTTGGTTCATGGTATATTACTAAGGAAAAATAGCATAGTGCTAAGAAAAATTCTACCGGAGAGCTGATACGAGGCTTTATTTTATACTAAAACAACAAATACAATTAACAAAACACAGAAGAAACATACCGAAAACAACACATAATTCAATTATACACAAGTAGGTTAATTCTTATCAAGTAATTAACGTAGCACGAACTGTGCACAGAAAATATTTCTTAGAACAAAACTTCAAAGAAAGAATTAATTCCACTAAAACTTTTCTCAACATAACAAACACTGATTCATCTTTCTTTGTTGCTTTCTTAACTACTTTTTCAGGGCATTTAATGTTATAGAGCAAACCAGAACTCGAGTCTTAATAGAGAGATATCACAAAAATTCTAGAATAGTTGAGATCTTTCACATTTGCCTCCAAATGATTGTCAGGTTCGTTGTCATGGCCAGGCACATTGACTCGGCATCCATTCACCAGTTATTACATATCTGTAAAACTATTTTCCTCACTAAGAAACTAAATACGGAAGAAATCTATATTACAGATTCGTAAAAATAATAAAGGTAACTGTTACTTTTACATGTCGTTGAAGGACGAAAGCTACGAAAGCGTTTAATAGAGAGTGATCTCTTGTGATTAATCACGTGTTTGCAGTTAATATACAGAAACCAAATATATATTTTAGACGCCTTTTTCTCACCTGATTGAAGTTAAATTCTGGCACAGATTTACAATTTCAGAAAATGATACCCTTTTTTTTACATTCATGCACCGTTGTATGAATGATAGATGGCCAACTCTTTGACAGATCATTTTTCAGAATTTGATAAGTGTCTATACATTTGATGGAAAATCTATGTCCTAAATTTTATTTTTTACTTTATTATATTGTCAGGTTATCATATTTGCTTATATTCCAACAATTAGACAGAGAGAATACCTGTTAATCAATTTCATTCAAAATTTCACATGAATCTAGAAATCTGTTGCAAAGACCACAAGCCAATTTCACCCGTCTAGCTAGAAGAATTATAATTCCCATTTATTTAACAAATCAGACAGGCAGACATATTTCAAAAAATATATTTCTCCTTCTTAAGAAGGTGTGAAATATAGGATTTTCTCAAAATATCAAGTTGGAGTATTTTCTTGATTAAAAAGCCTTCTCTTTATATATTTCGAATACAAGAAAGAAAAAATCTAGAAAAAAAATTGAAATCTGCTATTTTAAATTTTCATATTATTATGTAAGAACATTATTATTTTAAGGCAATGTTTGTATTAATTAATTTAAGTCATTAACCAATTTAAACAGGTTTGAAACAATTAAGTGATTGTCAGAATACGTATGCATCGATAATCGAAAATCGGGTTGAGGGCGGACAATCATGCCAAATTTTGACTTTTTGTTGATGATAAGTCGCCAAATGTGATCTTTATAATTTTTTAATAAACCTAAAAGCTGAAAATGGATAACACAAAAGAGATAAATCACTAATTTTCTGCCCGTTCATTTAGCTTCAAAAACATCAAACCAATACAACATCATGTTCTCACATAATAAAAACATTTTAGCAACAACAAAAAATGTTACAACGTTTCCATTGACTTAAATTTTTGAATGAAATTAAATTTCGATTTTTATATGGTATTTTCAGCGATAAATTGCCAAATGTGACAACTTTCTGCATTATTTTCTAACCTTAAAAAAGGAAAATTGATGCCTCAAAAGCGATAAATCGTCAATTTACTACCTACTCATTTTGAGGCTTCAAAAACCTCAAACCAAAACAACATCCTGTTCGCACATGATAAAAAAAAATATGTTGCATTACGTGACACGTGTTTTAACTTTTAATAATGTATAGCCGGAACTATACAATAAAAAAGAAAAATGAAGCTTTTAAAACTATTTCAGGGAAAAAGGGGGAGCAAGCACAGATAATAACTATAACGTTACTTCCAAAATGGAATATTAATAATTACAAATCTAAATCTAGATGAAATCATTTATCAACTTTATCGTCATCTGATACTTCAAAAAATATTCAATATTTTTCGCCGTCAACCTCACTTTTTATCAGAAATTTACTAAGCTTTTAAGCTGACTTTATAATTCATACTAATAATAAAAATGAATGTGTGCGGCTACACAAGTCAGACTGTTTGACCTGGAGCAGCCGAATTTGGAGCATGCATAGTTTAGAGGATAAAAATGTGTATCTTGGAACTACTTTTTTTTTAATCATGTGAGAGCATCGTGTTTAAATTTGAGGTTTTGTAGCCACAAAATGCGTAAGATACTAATTCGCGATTTATCTCTTTCGTGGCGTCAATTTCTCGGTTTTAGGGTTATTAGAAAAAAATGCAGGGAGTTGTCACATTTGATGATTTATCGCCCACAAAATCCTGTAAAAATAGAAATATAATTTGTAATTCAAAAATTTAAATCAATGGCAACGCTGATACTTTTTTTTAGTTTAGAGAAAGTGGCAATGTTGCTGTAATATTCCATGATATAAAATAAAATATGACATACGAGTTTTTCGGGGATTTTTTTTAACACGATGTTTTTGACTGTACGTTGAACAATGAATAAAGCATAAATGAGGCTTTTTAAGCTTTCTTTTTGAGGTCATTGTCCTGCTGGAAAATGACATTTCCCCCTAAAACCAAATTCTTTGTACTTTCCTTCATATTGCTACGAGGTATATTTAAGTAAGCCGTATAGCTCATAATGCCATCAATAAGAAATAAATTTCCTATCTCGGATGAAGCAATACCACCCTAAATCAGGATAGAGACACCGCGATGTTTAACCGTAAACCGTAAATTTTTTTAATCCAAAAGTATTAGGCTTTCTCCATTCATTGTAACGGCTGCCATTGTCAAAAATGTTGAATTTTCTTTCATAATTAAGTATAATTTTCTTCCAAAAGTTATTGATCTTCAACTGATGAATTTTTGAAAACTTCAAACTCTTTTTTTCTGAATTTGCAATCTGATTAACGGTTTCTCTCTAACAATTCGACTTTTATATCCAGCTTGTCTAATGACATTTTGCGCAGTTTCAGCTCTTGCACTTCTAACTATGATTTAAGAAATTTCTACAGCAAGTTGGATGGACCGTATGGTCATTGCAATCGGAAAGAAAGTACAAAAAAATTGGTTTTAGGTGGAATTTTCATTTTCCAGCAGGACAATCACCCCCCAAATGCACGCAACGCTTAAAATAATGGTGTTTTCTCATTGCAAATAGCGTTTAGACACACTACCACAGTAACCTGACATCAATGCCATTGAATATCTGTGAGCTACATTCAAAATAGTTGTTCAAAAACACAAAATTAGAAACAATTCTTGGAAGAAGAATGCGTAAAATATCTTCAAAAACCACTAAAAATTTGTCTGTTCAGCACCACGACGTCTAAAAGTCATTATAAATGCCAAAAGACATGCAATTAAGTATTAACACTTTCTTTCTTTCTTTGCGCGATATTACAAAAATTTCGTTGGTGTATTCTCAATTTTTTGAGGTAAAAATCTGCTAATGTTTATTTAAAATTCTTCTGAAATGTTTGTTTTGTGTTTTTTGTTGTTGATTTTTTATTATCTTTACTTTAAATTAAACCCTTTGTCATGTGTGAAAATAAAAATATGTTTGAACTTCTAGTTGATGTGTTATTTGTATTGAAAGTTGGATTTATCAAGTAAAAGTAAGGTGTACTCTCAGTTTTTTGGGCGACTGTTGATGTAATTTATTTGACGAATAAAAAAAATTACAATGAGTTGTATGAGTCGGATATTCATGTTTTAAATACTGCTATGATTTTATGGGATTGTTACTATTAGAAAATTTCATGTATACAATGAATAGAACTTTACTAAAAAAATTTAAATAACAACCCTTTAATTTCGGATAATTTGGTGGAATTTTGGTAAAGTAAAGTTATAAAAAAAACTATTAATCTAAAATCAAATATAACCAATATTAGAGGAATATTGGAAAGCTGAAAAACTTTCAAAATTTGTAGGATAAAAAAATGGAATGACAGATTTTCCCCCAATAGATTAATAACGCCATTTTAAAATATTAATAACGTTAAAGCATCTTTTACAACAGAAATAAAATATTTAAATACATTTAAAATAGAAGAAAATATTTCTAAAGATTCAAGAAAAAAATTCACACTCGCTTTACATAATATGCATAAATCATTTTTAGTTTGGATAAAAAGTAATTTACTTTTTAGGGAGAAAAAAAATTGTTTAGAATATCAGCTGCAATTCAACCCGGAAACTTGAAAGATTAGCACGATTTTGAAGAGAAACCAGAGCATTAATTCAACCCGGAAAACATTATTTTTTTTCTAAAGGTACAATTTGTAATATTATTTTTTAAAGATATTTATTATTATTATCATTATCGTTTTCTTTTTTAATCTTTATCGTTTTATTATTTTTTTTATTTTTATTATTTTTTTTGTTATTGTTGTTTTCTTATTTTAATCGTTATCTTTTGTATATTATTTTATAAATTTTATCGTTTTCTTTTTTTCCCGTTGAAATTTTTAGCATCGTTTTTATTTTTTAATACGTCAGTACCGTGTTTGAAACTTTTATTGTCATTTTCTTTCTTCCTTTTCTCTTCTTTCCTTTCTTTCTTTTTACTATGTCGATGTTGTGTTTGAAATTTCTTCATCTCCTTTTTCCATTTCTCAAAACATTCGTGATTAAATATACTTTTACAAAAATTGATAAATATATTAAAACTGCATGCTGTGTCCTGTGATATATGCGATTAATCGCAGGAGTCCTCTCTGCAGCATTCTATTTTCATTTCAGATAAGCTTTCTTCGGTCGGAAATCTATCCGAACAATGCAGACAGGAAATGTCTCTACTTCCGGCTAATGCAACACCACCTCTGATGAGTGAATGACAATTTGGGTGAGAAATATATATATCGTTTGGCGAGTTTGTTGACCCCCAGCTGTCAGCGATCGGCAATTTAGGAGATGACACTTGGTTAGCAAAAAACAGATCAACTTTAATTTGTAAGGGCGAGTAATTTGTTATGATCTTTACCAGCGTTTGTTGTTGATATCTCATCACTTGACTCAATGTTACACTTAGCTTACGTGCTTAAGAATTTGTGGAAATCTCAATGAAAAAAGTTTGCTCTCTAACTCATGATAAAAAATCTTAACCTTTTTCTGGTTATCAGTATCAACTGGTACAAAAGTCAGGAATCAAACCAGTCCTAATTCACTCAGTATTGCATACAAAGAGAGGCATTGCTAATACAGCCCCTAAATCATAAATAAATGTGTAGGGTAATCGGAAAAGTTATTTTAAGCTTATTAAATTTAAAATGGCACTTTGTAAAACCAGGTAAATAATGTGCATCTATAATTGTGAGGTTATCCTGATTTTATAGAGATAAGTCAAAGTGTCCCTACCTGCAAAATAAGGAATTTACAAAAAAATAACTCAAAAAATAAAGCAGATATGCCAAAAAGACCATTTACAAAAATGCATGCTATAGCATAAAAAATCTCAGGGATTATTTTAAAAAGTTTTTTGTCATTACTTAACTTAGGAAAACTGTATGATAATACCGAAATATGCATATTTAAATTTCAGACGAACCCTTTTTCAAGTCAATGAGATATCATAGTTACAATCTCAAATATCTCTGCCAATTTCTCAAAAATTTTCCTGTGTTTTTATTCTGGTATAGTTCTGGATAGTTTCAAATTGTGCTTTTTGGACGATCTCCTTTACTTTATGAGTTATTTTTCTATAATGTCTTTATTTCACCGTTTGTATAGCGATGACCTGTCTCAATAAATTCAGTTGTTACTTTACTAGAGGTACACATTACTTCCGTTACTGTACGAGGCGCTGTTTTGTATTTAAAGGGCTTAAAATTACTGTTCGCCTTATGTATATTGTATATTTCTATACATAGTATAAAATGAAGTCTCCTGAAAGCGTCTGTATGTTGGGACCACAAAAACTCGAAAAATAGTTAAAGGTTATTGGAAATATTTATACCATTTTGTTGAGTATTTATTGAGGTTTAGTACATTAAAATCGTATCAAAATAAAAAGGGGGGTTATAATTGAGATTTAAAACTTACCCTTATCCGTGCATGCTGTAAACCTCAAACTTACTGCGCATGTGCAAATAGCAAGACCTGTGGTAAGTATATGTGGTATATTTCTTCGTTTACGCCTGATTTTAAAAATCCTTATGGCCCCAAAAAAGGAAATTCGACCTTGACCGGAAAAGAAAAGAAACGTTCGGTTAGTGAATATGAGAGAAATAATCTCCACACTTAGGGAATTATAGGCTTTTGATGAGCGAAGTAACCGTCTCTCTTTAATTCGCACTATAACTGAATTGTGAAGATAGAATGAATATCCCGAGGAGCGAAATGGTCGCCTGTGTTTTGTCTACCGACATATCGTATTTTTACCTTTTTAAAAGTCTAAATATTTCTGAATGTGTAGTATTAAAAAAATTTCGTGGCCATTTACGATAATTTCTAAATATATTTTTATATTTATTTGATGCTGCGTAACATGCCCGTGTCATATCGGGTGGAGGTTAGACTTAAGTTTAAAGCTAATTTTTCTTCCCTGTATGGGTGCTGCTAGTGCAACATATATGTTTCTTGAAAATAAATCACTGGCTACTAATATGTTTCACAGTATTTAACATGAAATAAACTGCCAAAGACTGCTAAATGAAAATTACATAGATGCTATCCGTGTGACCAAAAGAAACACGCAGGACAATTATTACGTTCGTAAACATAACTTAATATTTTCTTCAAAATGTTCTCCCTCTCCGCATTCACAAAGAATTACATTTGAAAATGGAACAACAGTTTTGTATAACTTTTTTATAATTTCTTTTAGCACAATAATATTTAATAGTTTACTTAATTTCAAATTTTAAGATAAATGGCGAAGCTTAATTTCGAATATACGTTGCTTTAGCTGATTTATAAAGATTTATTTATATTATCGCCATCTAAGAATTAAAACAATTTGAGACTTAATATTTTAAATAAAAATTATTTTTCTATAAAATACTACAAATCTTTTTATTGCGAGAAAACGTTTTAATTAAATGAGAATACTGACTAAATCAGACGATTTCAAAAGAAATGCAGTGGAATAATTTTTTTCCTAATCAACAAAACAAATCTGTAGATGTTAATGAAATTGTTAATCGTCTATTTTTAAACTTTTCTTTTAATATTTTGTAGGAACTCTGCTCAAACTGTTCTGGTAAAAAAACCTCTTATGTAATATGGCTCTTTAGCGAAAAATATTGTTTTACAAATATTGCTTAGGTTTTTTTTAATTAATAAAATTTACAAAAATATTTTTTAAATAAAGCAGAAGTATTATTAAATAAATAAATAAAGATATAATAGCTCGAAGCTTCATCATTATCTAAAAATATAGCAGCTGAAAATTTCCGTATTTCGAAATTGTTCACATCTATTTAATAATTTATTAAATTGTGAAAAGATTTTTAAAAAAATTACTCCTGATTGAAAATGTCATTAAAACGGTATTTTTTTATTTTACACTGCTATAAAAATATTTTTTGTAGGATAATTTGCCCCGAAGCTATGCAGAAAACAATAAGTTTTCGGCTAAACTTTAGCTAAATAAATATGTAATTAATTTTCTCATTTCTGAAAAGTTAACTATATGCGATGAATGTGTAGGTTAGGACAGAACTCGCCACGTTAGGTTTGTAGCCGATTACCATAGTCACTAAACAAAGGTAACACTTATCGCTGGGGATGTTATCTGGCTTATGAAGTTATCACCAGGTGATGTTAGTGATTGTGCCTGCTGTTTCTAATGCGCCTAACGACTTTTGTTACTGGTAAAGGGCGCCACAAAAGGTGTAGGAAGTTGCTTGTTCAAGGTCATGAGTCACTATTGTGGAGCATGGGGACCGTTGACAGATAGGATCGAACCCACAACGTTAGGGGTTTAAGACGAGTAACATAGCTACTAGAAAAAAGTAATTACTCGGGGTATGGAGGATGTTATTTGTTAAGCTTTCACCAAACAGCTACTGTATCGTAAAACATAATTTGTCTATTAGTTGATCCATATTCTTGGCGACAATACGGTATAACTTAAACCTTTAAGATGTCTCATCTTTTAAAGGTTAACTATAAAGAAATTTCGTGTTGAACAGAAATTTATAAATTGTTTCAAAATCGATAAATTGTTTCAAAATCGATTGAAACATACCTATCCATTTAAATTTATTTTAACCTAATAGATTCTCAACTTTATACAGATAGTAACCCTCTCCGTATTGTATTAAATGATTTTAGTATTTCATCCTTTGAGGATTTTTTTTAATGATATCTTCGTTATCATCTCCATCACTGACTATAGTATCATTATTAACTTTCGCAACAATTTTTAGTTTATCAAGTATTACAATATTCGACAATCACATTAACATTAATATGGGGAAAATAAAACAGTTCTATACTTTCATCTACAAAGATGGCTTTCAACTGCCACCATTTTTCACACCAAGTGGCTGCTTTATTGGCACTTCGATAAATGAAAAGTTGCTTAAGAAAAAAGTTCCAAGAAAAAAAAAAGGCCAGAAAATTTCATTTTATAGAAATTATCTTTAATAATAAGCAGAGTAAATCTTTATCTTTATCTTTACTTATAATAAAGCATAATGTGTGTGTGTCTGTTGGCGATGTACAGGCCAGACCGTTCGATCTACAGCTACCAAGTTTGGTATATGTATACCTTGGGTGCCGAGAATGTGCACCTCGGAGCCCTTTTTTGAATTTTTAATTAAAATTTTAATTAATTAAAAAATAAGCCAAATTTTGAAGTTTTTTCGCTATAACTTCCGAAAATATTACAGCCCAAAAACTGATTTTTGCATCAAGATAAAGCTCAAAAAATTAGCTTTTTAATGATTTTAGAGTTTTGACCTACAAATTAAAACTCTATTTTTAATGAATTTTTAAACATTTAATTTAATTCGGTTTTTTCAACAATTTATGTCGCATAAAATAAAAATAAAATGTTATCTTCTCGAGGATCTAAAAAAAATCAGCTTTTAATAAATGTTGCCATCACATTTTCAGAAGTTCTGATTTAAAAAAAGTTAATTACTACCAAAAATAAAACAGAAAAATATAATTTTCATCACGTGATTATATGAAATGAAATAAATAGGAAATGTGATATTTTTTAAACAATAAATGCGAGACAAAGTTTTTTTAATCGCTTGCAATTAAACAAAACAAAAAACAAAATTATTAATTCAATTAAAGAATTAAAATAAATAAAAATACAAAATAAAAATATATTACGAAAGTGCGACAGTTAAAACTGAAAAAGAATTTTTAGAAAAGCACCAAACGATAATCTTCTGAGAGCGAGATTAATTATTTAAAAGCAAGAAATTTTAAACGTACTTGAAAATGACGTCATTTCAAAGAAACGACGAACAAAAAGCAATTGATAATAAGTAGTAGTAACGTATTTTGGCATTCTTTTTTTAATTTTTAAAACAATAAGACATGTTTTTAATTGTTACTTTTACTTATGTGCAGAAGATATTTTTTGCAAATCAAAGAATTTGCCTTCGTGATAGCAATTTATCACCGCATTTTAATGAATCAAGAGAAATAAAAACCCATCTGCTTTCAACGAATCAAACGTAATATTAAAGCTATACTGATAAAAGTAGGTCAGCTATTTGAAAACGCATCTGCTTTCAAACAAGTATACGTAATAATTAAGAATGCAAAATTTGTGAAAGCATATAAAACAATTTTTTACCCGCATATTTCGGAGACATCAAAACTTTCTAACCAAGACAATAACATGTTCTCACATGAGAAAAAATAAATCAACTATCATTCCAAATTAAACATAAAAATTTCCGGTACGTGTCTGCATAAAATGAAACGAATATGAAACATGATATTTTTGGAAAATAAATGGATGGAAACGTTTTCTATGATATTTCACTATACATATTTTACTAATTCAATTAAAAAGTTTTATTTAAGGCAAATATGGCTTAACATCTACAAGGCATCTTCTGTAATCGGAGCCGAACATCAATTTCTTAATTTTTGGGGAGAGACATAATTCTCTTAGCAATTGGTTCAAGTGAAATATATAATTAGTAGATTGAGGGAAAAAATGCTGATGAATTAAATTTTTTCATATATCATCTGTTCTGTGAATCATATTTAACAAAATATTCTTCCTTAAAAATCCTTAAAATAAAAAAAGTGGTACTTCAGTCAACTGAATCGATCATCAAAGCTGATCGATCTATGAACATTTCAATATAACTATTCGATAAAAACTGGCGATTTTAGATCACTTTATCAAGATATCAAAGAAGCCAATCAGAGTTACTCTAGAATAATTGGTCTAGATTATGATAATGATGATTGTTCTAAACTTGCAATATTCAGTACTGAAATCAACCAGATTTGAAGAAGATAGAACTGTTTATTTATTTATTTTGAATTTGAAATATTAAGAATATTTTACAATTATGAATCTATAAGACCAAAGGAATTTAAACCATAATTTTTTATATATGTTTATAAACCAAAAAAATATGTTATTATTCAGAGCATTTATATACATCTAAAAATAAAATTAAAAACTGAAGGTTTTAATTAACCTGTAAAATTTTTGCTGAATAATTTCTTGAGATTTTATAAATTATAAAAAAAAATTATAATGTTTCAATTTCTGTATTGAACATAAAATTTCAATGTCGGACTACTTTGCTTTCAGTTCTTAGTTTCATTTAAAGGTATGCTTGGATTGAGTAAAAATTTCTTTATTTTAAATGCACTTTCATCATTTCCACTTTAATTTAAAACTGAATGTTACGTGCACTGATAGAAAATCAGAGAGAGATGCAGAGATCAAAGAAAGGACTGCTTAAGGCCTACAAAATAGTATAAGTGAATTATATAACTATCGAAATTTGAAGCTTAAAAATATTTTACTGAAAAACTTATTATGAGACCAAGTTATATTTAAAAAAAATTGATTTAACCCTTTAGTCGGCATTAATACTGGCGAACCAACTGGTCGCCAAAGGCGGCTAGTAACAAATAAATGTCGTCTTAAGTCTGACTTCTGTAGAAAATTTTGTTAAATGAAGACTTTCTTTCACTAATAGCAAATAAGCTTATCAACAATAAAATAATTTGAAAAGAAACAAATTATAAAATCTTCAATTTGATTTGAAGAAAAAAATGGAAAACATCTTACATCCTAAAAGTTTCATTCTTGAGTAATAAAAAACACATAATCAACACATTCAAGTAGATATACTTTAGGTCATAACATTAAAGTATCGCTTAAAGAATAGCAAAACTTCGAATTTTTAGCACTCAAAATATCTTAAAATGATTTACTGTCCAATAATATTTGACGCTCATCAATTCCCATAACTATATAATCATTTTCATAGCGTCCGTACTGTATCAACAACTTAAATCATTTTGGCATCATCATTAATATCAAGTTGGTTCTACTTTCTCAGTGCTCTATTTCTACCAATTCAGTGCTCTATTTCTGTCTTCTAATATCAATTTATTCGAAAAATGTCTCTATAGTGATAACTATCTTATTTTTGGCAATCTAAACATTTTAAATATATAGTGATAGCGATGAAATTTTTATAATAAAAAAAGTATAATTTTTGCTGTTCAAAATAGTGCCATTATAGTTTTTTAAGAAAAAAATAGAAAAAAAGACATTATACTGTGTCATTGATTCGATTGAAGAAACTTGTTTGCTAAGTTGAGCCATTATTTTCTTAAGATGCTATTAAAATAAAAGTATTTTCAACCTCAAATTCACGCCATTTTACAATGTATTAAACTAATTGTATTTTATTCATTGTAAAATTTGTCCTTTCTTTTTTTTCTTTAAATTTGTTACAAACAATATACTCTCAGATTTTGAACAAATCTGATGTCAGTAGAGCCTTTTTATTGTAAATTTTGATTATTACAATACCATTTTATAGTGACTATATAGTGTTAGAGGCATTTCATTTCTGGCTACTATCTATAGAGTAACAAGTTTAGAACAACTTTTATATTTAAGCAAAGCAAGAAAAAAATCAACTTACCTTATAGTGAATCTATTTTAATAAAATCATTGTAATAAATTGTTTACAATATATTTTTTCTTCTTCAATGTAGTATATTTTAGTTTTAAAACAGCGTAATATTTACTAGACTTTTGCAAAAATATTTGATTTATAATAATAAAATGTAAATAGTTGCTCTTTGACTACGGTTAAAAAAACCCATTCTTTGAAAAATAAATCACTAGTTGCACATATATCGTTGCTATATAAGTTATTTAATTTTTAGGAAAATTTTTTATATTAATTAAGATTACGATTAATGCATAAAAATTACGATTAATTGGTTAAACTAATTGAGTTCACTATCAATTTAATTACGATCATTTGTTTTTAAATTAATTTTGAAATTACGATTATTTAAGTGAGTTTGCGATTATGATACAAAATATGTTCACTTTCTTTTATAAAATTGCCACATTTTTTTCACTCACTCTCATAATAAATAATAAGCAAAGGCAAAAATTAAAATGAAATGAGATGAAATTTTAATGCATGTAGATTTATAAGAAATGAATATAATCAGTCATGTAACGAAAATTTAAAAAATATATATCATTCGCTAATTTGTTTTTTTGTTTGTTTTTATTGGTTGTTCTTCACAAGCAAATAAACTAAACAGAGCACAAAACTAAGTTTGCTTTATTATGAGAAAAATAAGCAAACGATAAAAAAAAAATTCATTGACTTTTTTTTATTCTTGAAAGTGGTTCGGTAAAAAGAAGAAAAGATAAATCGACAATTTATACCAAATCTTCTTTTTTTTTTCTTCTAAAGTTATATGTAAATTGTGCAGAAACTTGGATGAAAAATATTCTTTTCTGCTCAGAAAATGAAAGCTTAAAAAGTCTTTTTTTTTTCCGAAGAATTCAGACATTTTTTTTACAATGCTTTTTTTTTTCATTCAATTTTTCATCACTTTCAAATTAATTTGGAGGATCCTCAAAATGAGAGAAATAACATTATGATATCCAATTTTGCATATCGAAATCAATTTGAAAAAAAAAAAAAACATTTTCTCAAAACAATCCGTAATTTTTTACGGAAATATCAGGTATCTACTTTTTAAATTTTAATCGATATTATTACAAATAAATTTTGATATTTCACTGTTATATTAAAATTTGGAAGTTTGTAGCAAAAAATTCTAGGGACTTGAATAAAATGTGTTTGTTTTTTAACATTTTGCTGCAGACAAGATTTCAAAAAAAGCGAAACAAGGAAAAAACATTTTTAAAATGTAAGCGCAGAAAGTTTATAATAAAACTAGCATCAAACTCAATATTTTTTATTATAATAAATCAGAAATCAGCAGTTTATCTGAATTTTAACCTTACCAAGGATAGTAGGTATTCTTTTGTTTATTAATAATCGAAAAAAAAAATTTAAAATTTCGTTTTTTTAAAAAATTTAGTTAATATATTTGAGATATTAATTTTAACTTTTTTCAACTAATGCAAATCACTACACAGAAATAATAAGCAATATATTTAAATAGCTGAATCGTAAGTTATTTGAATAAAAAAATTAAAGAAAAAGGGCATATTGAAGCATTTAAAATTACAAAAAATGAATTGAGTAAAAATATATTTAAAATCTTTTATACTAATTTTTAATTACATTTTTCTAATAAATAAAGCAGTACTGTTAAAAGCAGACGAGAGTTGTGCTTCGTTGAAATGTTAATAATATCAGATTCACTAAAAAATTTGGCAGCCAGATTTTAAGTCATTCTTTAAACTATTTTATTTGAAATATTCGATCAACTCGTAATCAATTCTTTAATTTTATAATAAACAAGTAATATGAAGAAAAAAATATTCAAAATATACTATATATTAAAAAATTACAATTAATAGAAATAATTTATCTAAAAATGATTGATATTTTCAACAATGGAATTCGTATTCTTCATCTTTACGAAAAAAATGTTTAAATAGTCTCATTTTACCGATTGCTTTTTTGTTATAGATTCCAATTTTCATTACAAACTGCTAAAACTCTATTTAAAGTATTAAAAACGGATTTAATTTAATTAATAAATTAATATTTGAAAAACCTATTAACATCGAGTGTCATCAACAACAAGTTTTAAAAAATGTATTTGAACTTGAACGGAAGAATAAAAAGTGCTTTATAAACGACTGAAAATTTGAACAAGATGTACATATATATAAGGGGAGTGGGAACTAATAGTAGAAATTGAAACAAAAATGCTTTCTGCTAAGTTGCAGCATTTTCAAATTTATCAAAATCTAAGTATGCAATCAATTGTATTGGAGCTTTAAAAATTCTAATTTTCTTCTCAAAAATTGTTCAAACGTGAAGGTAAACCATTCCCATATAAATCTAGTGAAATAATCAAAATTCTAAATAAACAATGAGTGTATGACAAAAATGTTTTGTTTTAATTCGTATTGGTAAAATAGGTAGCTTATCAGATAAATCACAAAGAAAATACAAAGAGGCCTTTGCGAAATAGTCTACCTGACAAAATAACTTCATATTTTATTAAATATTTATCTTATTTCTTCGAAATTTTTTAAAAAATTTAGTCTGTTCAGAATTTATTTTTAAAAACTCAAAAATTGATATTTTTATTGATTTTTAGGTATCGAGTCTCCAAAAGATAGGGAAAGCGAACTACAGAGGGTGAAAAGGCGAAATAAAAACTATTTATTCTTTCAACAGGATATATTTTGCAGCTGAATCAACAAGTTGAAAAATAAAGCAAACGGAATCTCAGTCACGCAACCGATTTCAATGGTGTTTTACGTCACAATGCTTCGTCAAAACCACAAAAAAGAATATGTTTAAATTTATAGTTTGTAAAAGTAAAAAGAAAGCAATGGAATTGACACACAAAAAACGATACCAGAAATTAAAATTTTGATAAACTTTCCCCGTTTTGCACTTCTCTGAGCCTGAAAAAATGTTTAACATGATAATAATTTTATACTATCATTCGTTTTATAAATTGAATTGCGTAAAAATCATTACAATGCTCCCCTGCAGGTAGCTAAACTTAGAGCTATTAAATTTGGCAAATAGTTTATTCTTTGATTAAAAACAGTTAAATAAACAAGATTTTTCAAACCTTTATTTAGATTTTTAAATAATTAAAAATTAATTTAAATGTTAACGTTTTCAGCCATTAATTTCGAAGCATTTGATCACAAAACAGTATTTACATTTTTAAAAAATTGGAATTGCCTTTCCAGTGATATTGATTTCATTTCTACTTAATTTTTTCTCTAATTTTAATAAATTTTTCGGTATTAACTTCAATACAATATTGGAACTTTACTTTCTTCATATACTATAACTGAGTGAAACACAATAGCAAAATTATGAATAATCTGTTTATTAATGACTTAACAATTTCTAAGGAAATGAACTAAGATAGTTATTTTTCATTTTATTTTTAACTTAGGTTTTAATAAATTTCAAAATATTAGAAGTATTTTTTTGTAGCATACTTACAATTTTAAGTTAGCATTGTTTCTATACATTTTTAGATGTAAAAATCGGTATGCTGAGATTGCTATGTCGGATTCAATCAAATTTTTAAGAAGACCAGACACACGAATCTAGCTTTAATCTTTATTTTGCTGCAATATTTCGACTTTTTTAAATATATTTTTCAAAAATCAAAATTACTCTTCAAATTAAAATAAAGATGATTTTTAGAAAATTTTAAGGTTCAATTTTTGCTGTTTAACTTCATCTAAATTTAAATTACAAACGATCCTTACTTATGCAGGTTTACATTAAGCCAGTTATGAGACAACAAGTAAGCAAAGCATGTGTAGAAAGACTGAAAAGTGCTTTTCTGTCAGTGGCAAGTAATTGTCCTTACAAAACAACTTCAAGCCGCTGTATTTTATATTTTTTTCCTGCGTTTGTAGAATTTGGCTTTTATTTTGGCGTGAACAAATTGAAAACTTATCATACATTAATTCCGCCATTTTTTGCTGTTTGTTCTTTCTGATGAGAATTTGTGTATGTTTTCATTTTATTTACCATTTATTTTCTATAGTTTTTCAAATTTAAATATATTGACCTTTCTTTTTATTTTAGCAAGTTTCTTTGCATAAATATCCTTACCTTTAATATGATACGCAGTGGGGAAAAAAATTCAAGAGCGCCGAAATAGCAATTTATAGCCAAGCATAAAATGCCTGAATCTCTTTTATGAAATTAATGCAAACATAAATCAGTCCCTTTCTACGCATGCGCTGCCTATTTACAGTCTTATAACTGGCCGAGTCTAAACTCGGTATTAAGATCGGCAGACGAAACTAATATATGTTGCTATGGTAACACATGATAAGATTTTAAAGCTTTAGTAATCATTTGGCGCATTTTATTCTTCATAAATTAATTTAAATATTCGCTAGCAGTGAACACTAAGTATAGAAAGCAATTATAAGTTAGATGTTAAATTTTTAATGAATTAAAATGTCATTGCAGAGACAAAATTATTGATATTCAGCAGATTAAATTCCTGGATTGGTAATGATACTCTATCGATATCTCAAGTATAGGAAAGCAAAATAACATTTAAAAATTACTTTTTTTTTAATTTACTTTTTTTTTACTTTTTAAATCTACTTTTTACTTGAATATTACACTCGTAATAGCGTCGCAAAAAACAGGTGCAACTGAAAAAAAATTCAAATTCGAGGAATTATCAGTTTATTTCTGATGATTGTTGAATGACATATGCACTATATTCGGAAATTTTTGAAGTGGTTTAAAATGATATATTCATCCAAGAGACACTAATTTCTGATCTCTAACTTTCTTGTTTCCCAGATATTGCAATAGTCCGCATAAAGAGGCAATTCAAAAAAAGTTAAAGAAACTTCATTTGACAACATTTAAATATCGACCCGACAATAAAGAATTTGGATATTCCAACTATCATTTATTTCGACACTCCTAAAACTTTTTGAAGAGATTGTCGCCTATTAAAGAAACAATAGAATTTTTGTATACTTTTTAAACCTCCGACTTCTATCAATCATAGAAGAATAAATTAAAAACAGAGGGAGGAGTCAAACCGAAACATTCTCATATACACTCTAGTAATCTTGTCATACCAGAAAACGCCTTAACCCTTTTCACTCCGATGGTGCCTCTGACTCATCATTCAAGATTGTGCATCATTTTGACGTTTTATTTATTTATTTTTCAAATTTAATTGTCAAAAACACCTACAGAATGGTTAAGAAAAGTAGATTAATTATTCAAAGAAATTCGGCTTAAAAGAATTGTATAAATATATTTTTCATAGCCATAAACAAATCTTTGTATTAGGTGAATAATTTTGCATCGAATTATTTTTCTGGGAGCAAAGGGTTAAATAATTCTGACATACAATAGCTAATAAACCTTTACAGCTAATACATACCTTTACAACTAACCTAACTAATACAAACCTTTACAACTAATACATACCTTTATAACTAACCTAACTAATACAAACCTTTACAACTAACCATATAACTAATTACATACAATAGTTAATTAACTTTTGGCACGAATTTAGTATTTTTAATGAATCTATCGTGTCATACTTTGGCGAGTTATTTGGCGAATAATCCCTGGCGGGCATTAACGTTATTCAAAAACCGAATTTGTGCTTTGGATGTTTTTCACAACGGAATGATACAAAAATTTGACACAAAACTGAATATGTAGTCACAAAACCCATAGTATACCTAAATTTATATATTTGAGTGCTTGAGTTTTTGAATTATTGCATTTATATATTTCAGAAAATACAGGATGGTAGTTGGTCCACCTCTCACTGAAATCGGCTCAAAATTTGAAAGGTGTCTACTCTATAAAAGTTAAATGTGTTTAAGTATCTGTTTATCTTTGTTCCGCACAGGGCCCGACTTAGCTTATTGGGGCCCAGAGCAAAAACTTCTTTGCGGGGCCCTTTCTGCTTCACTACTTCAGGAATGAAGAACCTAATTTTATGTGGGCATTTAAATTTTTCGCTTTATTACAGATATATAAAAAGAAAATTGACTAAAATGAACTTTCTAATCGATTTGGGGGCCCCCTCAGATTTTAGGGGCCCTGGACAACTTTCCCACATGCCCCTGCCTTAGTCAGGCTCTGGTTCCATAACTTTGTTTGTTAACTTACTGTTCATCAGCGGATTCTGAGATGATCACATTTCGACGATTCCATTCATGAAGGGGTAAGATGCGGAAGGATGAGCACATTTCCGGTATAGCTTTGATTTTGGATTTTCCTCCATTAAATACTTTTTAATTCAATTTTTTGCACCTGTATGTGAGTGTTGTGTTATTTCTGATAACATTTTATTTCAACTCAAAATTTCGTATTGATATGGCTAATTCAAGTGGTAAGAATTCTTTCAAGAGTGTTACGAAGAAATCTTTATACAATATCATTGAATATAATTGACCAAGGAGGAGAAGCGAAGAATTATTTATTTCTGTTGCTCATCATTCGAAAAGAGCAAGACAGAAGCATTTTAATATAAAAATCATTGTTGTTTTGTAAAAGTGAAACTACCAAATGTTAAGGACAGAAATTGTTTCTTTATTCTTCATAATTTATTGTTTATGACTCTTATATTAGATAAAAATTGTTATGAAATATTTTATTGTGCTTTAGAACTTTTTTTCTTCCGTATTACTAACTATCTTTAATGTTTACGTCTTATAGGACCGAGAGACTTCATTGTTAATCGTTAGCTGTTCGGTGAATGGCATAATATAAATCTGTCAACAGACATTTAGCAAAACTGATATTTAGTAGTAGTATTAATCCTATCCGTTTTTTCCCCTTCTTTTTCTGTTTTATCTGTTATTTTACGCTTTTTTTGTTATTTTAGAATTTTTTTAAGTATTATATTAGTAAAATTAAAGTAAACGGTTTTATTTTTAATTAAAACGTTATTAAAATTTATAGGCAAACGATTTTTATTTTAATTAAAGCATTATTTAAAAAAAACTATTTTTATTTTAATTAAAGCATTATTAAAAGAAAACGATTTTTATTTTAATAAAAGCATTATTAAAAGAAAACGATTTTTTTTTGTAAAAATATTTTGATAATTGTATTTAGATTAATTCTTGCATATACTGTTTTAGTGAAAAGAATAAAAAAGAAGTGGCGATGAAATTAAAAATGCTTTGAGTATCATTTTTTTAAAGACTTTAAGGCGCTCTGCAAACTATATTTTGAAGCTGAAAAAAACGGGTAGTTTTTTAGAATTCACGTAAAAGTAAGCATCTTCTCCTTTCATCTTTCCTTTCATCCCTATATTGATGAATTAAACCCAACCTAACGCATGCTCAAAGGCACGGAGGGCTTTACTATACGTTGTCGAACAGTATATTTGAACAGACGGAAAGACGGACTTCTACAGAACAGATTGAACAAACAGTTTGATAGATATCTGCAAATAGGGTTTAAAAACAGTATATCAAATTTCTAAATCAAAGGGTTATTTGGTTACTTTTGTCACGGACTGACAGACATTTTCAAAAAATTTATTTTTTCGAATTCAGGGAGGTTCAAAACGTGAAGATTCGTCAAAATCTCTTGCTCAAATTTTTTGGCGATTACTATACTTTCTCTATACTTCAAATACGAGGAAGTAAAAAAAATATCTACTTTCATTATTTTTGGACGAAATTCTAGGTTTTGAAGGAGGAGACAAAAAAAAATAATATTGGTGTCATTTTACCAAATAATATTTCAGAAAAGTTCTTTTAAAAAGTGTTAGATATATTCAATCCACCCTTGCATGACAGAAAACAAGAACTGAAGCTTTAAATTGTTGAATGAAATTATCTGTCTAAGTATATTCTAGACATATCAAAAAGCGAAAACCCCGGATCATTCGTCTGTTAAAAGCAAACTGGGTCATATGCAAAGCAGGAGGGAAAAATAGCTAACTGAGGGGTGACATTTAAGCATTTCAGAAGAAAATTTATCGCCAAAAGAGAGTTTACGACGAGAAAATTGGCACAGTTTCGCTTCATTATATTTGATTTACAGCTGGAATGGAAATGAGTGATAAAATACGATTGCATGAATTTAGAAACTCTGCATTTAATCGCCAAATTTTGAAAACGAAGTTGTTCTGTTGTGGTTGTATATGTCCGTAGGACTGAATTCTATTATGATAATAACTACAATTTTTTTTAGTTTCATGTATAATATGTTAATGATATTATATTTTGCTTTAAAAAAAGGATATAAATATCATCTATTTACATTTTTATATAAACGAATGTTTATTTTTTAGAATTCATACAACTCAAAACTTATGGACAGATATCCGAACAAAATTTGATTCACATGTTTATCAGCTTTTAATAGAATTATGTTACTAAAATATTATACATGTATTTTTCTTTCAGGCGATGAAACAAGATTTAAAAAAAAAAATTCTGCAATAATTTTGAAACACATTACCACATTCAAAATTATTTTTACCCGATATTGCAGTTGGAAAAATTAGTTTACCAATTAAACCAAGCCTTTTTCCAAACTGCTACTATTTCTCTAATGTTAATTTTAATGATTAATAACTACTATTATTTCCCTAATGTTAAGTTTAACAATTAACAGCTATTATTATTTATCTAATGTTAATCCTAATAATTAATGACTACTATTATTTCCCTAATATTAATTTAAATAATTTATAACTGTTATTATTTCTCTAATGTAAATTTTAATAATTAATAACAACAATTAATTCCCTAATATTAATTTTAATAATTAATAAATAATATTATTTATTTGATTTTAATCCTAATAATTAATAGTTATTATTATTTCTCTAATGTTAATTCTAATAATTAATAGTTATTATCATTTCTTTAATGTTAATACTAATAATTAATAGCTATTATTATTTCCCTAATATTAATTTCAATAATTTATAACTATTATTATTTCTCTAATAATAATCCTAATAATTAATTAATACTATTATTTCTCTAATTTTAATCCTAATCTCTCGCCTGATTAAATTTATTTCTTTCAGAAATTTTCAATTTTCTTTTATTTGGTTATATAGCATCTTTTAATAAGCGAGTGTAATAACTTACTGTTGCCGTCCTTTTTATTTTTTTAATGTTTTTTTCTTTTCATTTAATTGAGCTGGTATATAAGTAGAGATTTAATTAGTGGCCATTGCCATTCCATTCTTATTCCGAACTCATCCAGCTTTCAATTTAATTTTATTGTATTGTAATTTAATTTATTGTATTGTGCTTTCAATTTAATTTTATTGTATTGTGCTAAGTCACATGATCATAATTTTTAATCGGAAGCGAGCTGATGGGATTCGCCTTGGCTCTCTTTCTAGAGAGAGAGATGAGGATTCTTCATCTCCAGTAACAATGAGTATTTACCTATATTACGCTACGGTGACAGTTAGTTTTTCTATGTGCCCTTTAGAAGGCGTTGAACAATGGTGGAGAAGGTGTTGTCTTATTAGGCTTTGCCCTTTGGTGTCATCTAATTATTTTAGCTTCTAATTTTAATGTAATTAACATTTCCTGTCTTAACCCTTTCGGCCAGTGGCGTTTGCCACCGAGGTATTTTAAGTTCTTAATTTTAATTTCTTTTCACACCTGATGGTGGCACTTGCCACGACTTCCTTGTTCCTATACCCGTGGCGAAAATGAGATGGAATTAAATCTGGATGTTCTTTTGGTGACCATCTCTTTCCATCATTTTTTTTAATTCCACGTTTTAAAAATCCAGAGCCGAAAGGGTTAGTTGTTAATGTCCTGTGAATTTTGTTTACTGTGAATAAATTAATTGCTTTTTCCTTAAAATGTTACTTCTATTCTTAATCAGCACCAGATACTGATCCATATGATATTGAATGAGGAGTTTGTCCCACTCAGTAATACATATATTATTGCACAAAAACTATTTTTATAATGTCTTAAACATCAAAGCGTTGGCTTTTCAGAGACGATAATTTCATTTTCATGTATTTTCCCCCTTTGATTTTTTTAATCGAAAAAAAATTTATACAACGGCTGATTGAAAAGGGATTTTTTTTCCCTCACACACACTTATCATCTACTCGATTTTAAAAATCTTGGTAGCCTATTTGATTGTAGATTAAAGTTTCATTGTACAACCTTTAATTTAGATTAATGGGCGTGGTTCTGAATTTCATTGCATATTCTTTGCTAAGCCCTCTCCATTCCTTAATTTCGTATAAAATTGCAAACTTTGGGTAAAGACGCCAAGGATGACATGAACGCTCACATTTTCATTTTCTGAGCTTCCGTTGTGAGACTTATATGCTACAGAGTAAAATAAAGAAAGAAAAATGAAAAATTACTTCCATATTAACTACAAGCCATTTGCGGGCAATACTAATTATATGAATTAACTATTATAATAATATGAATTATTTTAACCGGTTTCCTTAATTTAAAAACTGGTTTTCAAATAATGACAAATTTACTTTAAAAAACCGGAATTTTAGAATCAGGTTTGAAACGCCGTCAAACCCTAGTTTGAATTGCAAAAATTCATCTAATTTCCAGTTTTAATTTTTTGGCAATTACAAAAAAATTTTGTGAACATCGTATACTAGAAAACAGTCAATATATAAATTTAGATTCTTAAAATATTGTTTCTTTATATTTGTTATTATTGGTATAATAAACATAACATATTGTTATTAATTGCATACTTTTATTTCCAATTTATAGCAAGAACCTTGCATTTTGAATTATTTCGATATAATTTTATGAATTTATAGGTTTTATTTAAAATCGGCGATGAAAATAGTAATGTAATGGTACATATAATAAAGAAAAAGCATGCATTTTTAAACTACACCTTATCATGCTACGGTAATTTGAACAAGAAGTTCGAGTTGTTTATATTTATCTTTTAAGATTTGTATCGACTTTTAAAATGTGAACGCTTCATTTGTTTTGTGATGTTGTTAAGATTGTGACTAGAGATCATGAATATACATTTCAGAACTTCCATTTATATCAGGGGGTATTATAAAAGAAATAAATGATATCTTAAATATTTGCATCTGATTTTTTTTATCAGTTTTAAAACGAGTCTTATATGAATAAATATTATGTTAATTTTTTTGCATTGTTTTGAGATAAAATTTTTAATTACAAAATTTTATTTTTATGGTGATACGGTGAATTCGAAACGATAGCACATGACCTTTTGTTTGACAAATACGGTCAGTGTAAGGATGGACATAGTTAGTAAGGATAGACATAGTTAAAGATCGCAGGCGACCACAACAAATTCTATCGATACTGCTGCCTTCATTGGTGGTAGGGTGGTCGGCTCTACATAAGAAAAACAGGAAGAAGCACATGACCTTTTGTATGTTTTGTGAATATTATTTCCACAAATCGAACTTTGTTTGAGGAACTTCCTATACCTTTTAAGAAGCATCCCCCCCGGGGGAAGGGCACTCGAAATGAGGATGAAATGCTTTCGGCTTCAGGGTTGGGTTTCGCTACCCTAAATGTACACTAATATGTGGGAGTAGGCTCATCCCATCGACAAAGGGATGATGGAAAGAGTTGTACTGTGGACGGTGATAGCTATTACGATTCAAACACAGTTTCCTCCAGTGTTGCTGTTGCGGCAGTACGGTCATTCAGTTTTATGCTTTAAATACGTGTGCATTCGAGGCGGATTGGAGTTTCCTTTATGATTTTCTTTGCAGGAAGCGTATATACAGAGTGTTTCAAAACTCGTGACAATTACCTTAGGGAAGTGATAGAACCCAGTTAGGCAAGAATAAATAAATAAAGAAGAATACTTGGAATCTGAAAAATTCTAAAGTAACTTTCCAACAATTTCTTCCACATATTCTTGTGAACACGATAAAAAGAATAAACTACATTAATTTAGAACTGGAGATTAATATGCTGTAAAAAGTGTCAGAATTTCAACTGAGTTCGTACATGCGATATGCAGTTCAGAAATTTTGTAAAAATTGTATAGACTGAAATTTCCAGTTCTCTGTTATTTACTTACTTGTGAACAAAAAGATAACTTAAATTGAAAGCATTATTGCATTATCTTTATAGTCAACTTTCCAATTGGAAGTTTTTCTATAGACGTGATTTCATAGGAGTTAATAGCTTCAAGTTTAGTTTTGTACGGTTATATTAAAGACCTGATTTAAAGCAACACTAGGGCTATATTGCGACCACCCTCGAAATTTTGAATCGCGGTCAGGTGACGAGGATAATACCTGAGCCGGTACTTTCTCTTACCATTCCTCACTACACTAGTGGGAGGACGTTTGGCCCGGAAAGAATGAGCGCGCATCAGAACCGTTTTCACGACGGTTCTTCGATGGAAGCGGGTCTCGAACCTAAAGTTCTCCGGTTCCGAAAACGAAATTTTACACCAGCTATCGTGGCCTTGTTACTAGCTCCGAATCGATTTTAATTCTAAACTTTCGTTCCTTTCTAGTTTAAGTTGTGTGTGTGTGTGTGTGTGTGTGTGTGTGTGTGTGTGTGTGTGTGTGTGTGTGTGTGTGTGTGTGTGTGTGTGTGTGCGTGTGTGTGTGTGTGTGTGTGTGTGTGTGTGTGTGTGTGTGTGTGTGTGTGTGTGTGTGTGTGTGTGTGTGTGTGTGTGTGTGTGTGTGTGTGTGTGTGTGTGTGTGTGTGGGTGTGTGTGTGTGTGTGTGTGTGTGTGTGTGTGTGTGTGTGTGTGTGTGGCCGGGTTAGTCGAATCCCGGGCCCTAAGTCAAACTCCTTAAGTTATGAGTTTGAAACTCACCGGCAAAAAGAGTCCCCGAGTGTGTGGCGGCTGGCACTCGTAAAATCTGTTCGTGGTCACAAAACCCTCCATGTCGAGAGTGATACCACTGGGGGTACTGGGTCAGAGGTGATCGTTCTCTGTTCCAGGTCTAAATTACGATCTCAGATGAATGAATGAATATGCATGAATGAAGTCTGCCCTCTAAAAAGAGTTGTGGCGTGTGTGCAGCTAAGTCGAACTCTTGACTCTAGATGGCGCTACTTGTAAAACAAGAGACGCATATCTCTGGCTTAAAATCTGCTGATGTATCAGC
>JAOUZG010030537.1:569116-585227 GCA_026289955.1 Argiope argentata | reverse complement strand
TGTGTGTGTGTGTGTGTGTGTGTGTGTGTGTGTGTGTGTGTGTGTGTCATTGTTTTGTGGTAGTGGCTGGGTAACTATAGGGAATGTGAAATGTAATTTTTGAGTCTTGTTAATGTTTCAAAGACAAAGGACCGTTTATAAAATGGTTCTCCGATTTTACCAATTACTTTAAGTATATAATTAAGGTTATTGAATAAATTATGTTCTCATGTCCACAAATTATTAATCCACGGATAGGTTTCTCGTCCATTTTTTTTCCCTCCGCAGTATTGGTGATTTTAATGTTCTGCTTCGATTTGTAATAAAAAAATAATCGAAGGAAATCTTCTCTTTTTGAAATTGGATCTAAAAATTTGTTACGTATCGAGAATGATAAAGTTAAGAGCATATGCCAACTTTCATTCGATCAGTTTTCTCCATTTGTAAATTATTTTGTTCAGACAAATGCAATTACTGAGAAAAGAACTGGTTTTCTTTAGAATTTTTTGTGCACTTGGAGATGCGGTAGCTTAGTAGTAAGTTCTCGGGCTCGAGACCTCAGAGATTCGGGTTCGAAACCCGATTCCATTAAAAATCCGTCATGTATGCCTAGTTAATGTCTGTTAAACTTGTCATTGTGAACCAAATCTTTCAAATGGCGTTGGCCGGAAATATAGAAAGCGAGTGACAACTCAGATGTCGTCCTCATCATCTGGAAATTAAAATTACGACATTCATCCCTAACGAGCCTGAACATTGTTTTCAAACATGTACATTTAGATAAAATTGTGCCAACATTTTAGTTTTTCTGATATTATTCTGAATACCTTGAATGCAAGGAGTGGAAACGAAAGCGATAATCCCTCTATAAATTTTCAACAGAATTCAAGTCCTCCCCCTCTTTGCATGATATATCACATTTCGTGCTTTGTAGAATATATATATATATATATAATGGCATTTTCAATTAATCAAATGCGCGCAAATTTGAATATAGGTCTCCAGTTATTATAATAATAGGATAACATGCCTAATTTCATTTATTTCTTGTGGTGTGCAAGTTTAGTGGGGGAGCGGGGACCCACCTCAGGTAAGGTCTCGGCTTACGGTACTTTTTCAGATTCGAAACTACCGAAGAACCATCGTGTAAACTTTCTAGTACACTTTAAATCCGTCGAGTTCAAATGTTCTTTCTCTGGTTTGGAAGTTTAGAGAGAGGGAGCCAGCTCAGGTGTCGTCCTCGTCATCTAATCGTGGTTCAAAATTACGAGGTTCGCTCCAAAATAGCCCTTGCGTTACTTTAAAACTAGTCTTTAAACAGTTAAGTAATATTAGTTAGTACTATTTAACTAAATTAAACTATTTCATTTATCCCACTTATGCAGACTTTCAGATCACCAACTTTTTTGTCCAAAATTTTGTACATATCTTGATTTCTGATAGTAAAATAATGCATCAAATCTCATCCATTTAGCTCCTAGCATTGTTGTATTATCATGTTTACATGAACACCGACCAACAAATCGATATATTTCATATCGCTGGATTTCGTATATAATGTTGCTGAAATCCGTTAATTTATCATTGATCAAATTTCATCCATCTAGTTTCATGCATTTTTGAGAAATCCGTTTCAAAAACAGCAGAGTGATTGGAGGAATTCCAAGGATGTATTTTTCGAACTCAGGGGCATCTGAAACACATAAACATATCATCATCTCGGGTTCGAATTTTGTAATGTTTGCAGATCTCTTTGTATAACTTTATTAGAAAATTAAAAAATAATAATAAAATCCTCTAGGTTAAAGAACATCGAAATTGATGAAGAAAACTCATCAATTAGATCAAAATTGCAATCAAAAATCGTAAAATCATCAATTTTTTAACTAATCTAAATCTGGGGACGGGATAGTCTGGTTGGTAGAGTATTGGACTCGTACTCCTTAGGTTGCGCGTTCGAATCCCACCAGCTAAAGATTCTCCGTGTGTTTGGTAGCTGGCACCATTTTAAATCTGTAGTGGTCACAAAGTCAACTATGTCGAGATAAATAACAATGGAGGTATTGAGTCAGAGGTGATCGTTCTCTGTTTCAGATCTAAATTACGATCTGTGGTTGAATGAACAAAATGCACGAATGATCCCGCCCTTAAAAAGGGTTTGTGAAGTGGGTGAGCAAGAAGTCAGACTTCTGCCTTCGGATGCTCAGGGGTGCATACCCTCAGAAGCTACTGCACCCCTCCTTCCGATATAAAGGGGAACACGACAACAACAAGAACCAAATCGGAAATTACTTTGCCATTTTTAACTGAAAAGATGTTGAATAATTTTTTATTCAGTCTCAGTAATTTGTTAGGTGTTACTTACTTTACTTCGACATTAATCTTTTAAAATCTTTGCCTGACTTTCTTAAAACGAATATAATTTTAATAATCCCCATTTCATTCGATTCATTAACTATTTTTTTAAAAAAAAATGTTTAACTTAGTTAAGTCATTTGAAACAAATATTTCTCAATATTTTGCGAAACCCTAATATTAAAGATTGTTCCGTCTAATTTAATTTCACAGTTTCTTGCAGGCTATTTATAGATACAATCAATCCAGATATCTTTAGAATTCCGAACCACCAGAAGTTTCAGTGAAAGTGTCAGTCGGATAGATATCAGTATTCCGCTCGCGTGGTTTTTAGACTTAATGAAAACTGACTGGAGCAGAACTAAGAAATGGTTGCATTTGGCGGATTACTCCGATCCTCTCTCGCTGTAACCACGGGCATGAGACTAATCTGGGAGCCAAGTCGGTGAAAAACGCAATAGAAATAATAATTGCCCAAATTTGTTGGCGATAAAGATAACAACAAAACATTAGATAATAAATAAAAATGAAATCAACGATCACGAATTTCAAGTTATTACGCGAGATAATTATTATTTTCAAGTCCTTAATTATATTAATTAATTGAAGTCATTAACCAGTTTAAACCGGTTTGAAAAAGCAATACCGGTAAAAGCAGATCAACCTTTTAAAAATTGCTTCTGCTTTCAAAAAAGCATATATAATAATAATGCAATACTGGTAAAAGCAGGTACAAAATATATGCGATTAACCCCTTAACCGGTTTATTTTCCTTGCTATCTAATAAGATGGCCCCTTCTATTTTGGGAATATTTTCTTATTTTGATTCAAATGGAAGTCCATGGAATACTTGGCTTATCTATGTATTCGAAGTCATTTTAATGCTGAATTATAATTGTTATAAATGATTTATTTTTTGTTTACAACTATCAAAATTCGATAAATCGATGCACGTATGGTGTACGGGCAAACCAGTTAAGGGGTTAAAAAGATGTTGTTGAATATTGTCATCTATGCTCATTGCCTACGTGATTTCGAGCTTCAATTATTCGTTGCCATTTATTATTCATAACCCCCTAATGGAAACATCATGTTCTCACACAATAATAATAGGTTAAAAATGGTTATCTGTTATTTTCGCTAGGATTTTAATTCAATCCTTTCTTTTATAGATTTCTATAGAAATTTTTGCAGCTTGGTATTATTTCATGTTCCTATGTGCAACTGAAAGGAATATTTATCAATGTTTTTTTAAAACTTCAGTAACAGAGTATTTGATCAATTTATTAAAAGCAGTGACGTGGTCTCCCAAAACTTTCTTGCATATTCTCAAACAAACTTGTCGTGCCAGAGAACGCCTTGCATGGTGTTGATTCGTATGATAGTTATGAAATATTAATATTTGGCGTGAATTGAGTATTTTTAATGAAAAATTCTTGGCGAAATTGAAACATATTTGGCGATAAATCCCTGGGATTCGGTTAGTTGCATCTAAAAATCGAATTTGTTTTTGTTATGTTTTTCTCAACATATTGACGCAAAAATTTGACACTAAACTACACTTGTAAAAAAAAAAAGTTGCACCAAACTTGATGTATATAAGTTATTGTGTTTATGAATTATTGGGTTCACAAGTTTGTGAAAGAATAAACTGACAGACAGTCAACCTGCAGTCAAAATTGCTCATGAGACTGAAAATTTGACAGGTGTCCACGTTAAATCAATGTACCCATTTTCTATCAATCTAATTCTCTTTGTTTTGTAATTATGGTATTAAGTTATATTCAAGCAGCCGGATAAGCTGACTTCGTATGAACAGAATTTACTCAAAATTTTATAGAAATTTACAGATTAGGTTTGAAGACTGCATACTAAATTTCAGCCTTCTAGAACAAAATGTGTTTAATTTATCTCTGCCAAATACAGGCATATATTTTTCTAAAATATTTTCCCCTTTATGGTGGTCTAAAATGTAAAAATCCATCAACATCTCGGGTTCGAATTTTTTGATGATTATCATATTTTCTCTATACAACGTAAAAAAAAGGGGGAGGGACAGTTATGCATTTTGGACACCTTTTATAAACCGATTAAAACCAAAGTTTAACGCTTCAGTTTTAATTTTAGTGGCAAAATCGCATTCTAAATTTCCTTTATTTTAAGCCTTTGTGTTTTTGAGTTTAACCCCTTAACCAGTTTGCCCGTACGCTGTACGTGCATCGATTTATCGAATTTTGATAGTTGTAAACAAAAAATAAATCATTCATAAGGATTATAATTCCATAGTAAAATGACTTCGAATACGTAGATAAACCAAGTATTCCATGGATTTCCAATTGTATAAAAAAAAGAAAATATTCCCAAAATAGAAGGTATCATATTAGATAGTAAGAAAAATAAACCAGTTAAGGGGTTAATTTACATGCATATGAAAATATCGATAATTAAGGACAGAAATCTGTAAGTAAATAATGGCAAAAGCGCTATAAAACTTATTAGGATTTAATAGCATATAAAGTCATTCTTAAAAAAATATTTAAACGTTAAAAATGAGTCCTAAAAAGGTTAATTAGATGCAAGGAATTTAAAAATTAAATGTACTTAATCTCAAAAATAATTAAAGCAGATGATGAATTTAAAATCTGAATTTAATCAGTCTTAAAAATGTTTTGATTCGAATGAATCAAAGATAAAATTATTTAAAAATACGTTAAGAATTTAAAAGCTGCAGACATTTCATTTTTAAACACCAAACGATATGTTAAAAATATACAATTTCCGAAAAAAATAATTGAAATATTTTATAAAATTTAAATGACGAAAATTAGTTTATGTAAACAAAAACATCCCCAAGAACGCTGTTAACTCTAAATATATTTTAGCAATTTTATCCGTTAAACTGTTTACATGCCATTTTCTTTCTTTTTAACTATCATATTCAATTACACAGGCATATAGATTTTATGTTAATGGTTTTAGTTCAAAAATCGATCGAAATTTACTAATTTGATATAAAATAAAATTTTATTTGGTTAACTATGCATTTTTAAAGTACTACGTTTAAAATTATAATTCTAAAAATGTGTATTTTGAACTCGTCTGCATTGTAGATTCATGAAATCTTAATCAAAGATATAATTCTTTTTCTGTACAATAAATTCTCTTAATAATAAAAAAAAAACAGGAAAGAAAAAAAAACATCCTACAGATATAGTTGATTCATTGTTACTTTTCAAAACATGCAGTGAGTAGATTATTATCTACATTTAGAACACCTGATTTCTTTACAATGAAATTCAGTTTAATAAATGTCTTAACATTAACCACTTAACTGGTTTATTTTCTTTACTGATTAATAAAATGACACCTTCTATTTTAGGAATATTTTCTTATTTTGTTTCAAATGGGAATCCATTGAATACTTGACTTATCTATGTATTCGAAGTAATTTTTTTATTGAATTATAATCATTATGAGTGGCTTATTTTTAGCTTACAGATATCAAAATTCAATAAATCGATACACGTACGGCATACAGGCAAACCTATTAAGGGGTTAAATAGGAATATTAAACAACTTGATTTTAATCATTACCTAGTTATAGATAATTCATTGTATGCTGTTCAAAATAGGCACTAAGTACATCATTATCTGCATTTGGAATACCGAATTTCTTTAAAATTAAATATAATAAATGTTCTTTTAGTATTAAATAAGAAAGTAAAAAATAAAAACATTTGTCTTAATTTGAAATATTATGTAGATATAGATAATTCATTGAATGCTTTTCAAAATACAGTGGGCCTCAAAATTGAGTATACACCTAAACGCATAACGTATATTTTTACCTAATGAAGTAAATTTTGCTGTAAGAAAATTTTGTTTTTTACTGGAAATACTAGTTATCCTCCTCTTCCAGTGTGTAATGAAAAAAAATTGTGAAATTAAATTTATTTAAAAAAAATGAATAAATATGACACTTGGATAAAAAACTACACCACAAAATTGAGTATACACTTTTATTGATTTCCATAAAAAAAGCAAATTAATATTTAGTTGCGTATCCATTTGCCTGGATCACAGCTTGCAGTCTTTTAGGCATGGATTCCACCAGCTTTTTTGTTGTTTCCGCAGAAATTTTTGCCCACTCTTCTCTTAAGACCTTCTTTAGATCCTCTTTGCTCGTCACCTCATGTTCATGAACAGATTTTTCCAACTGAGCCCACAAATTCTCTATGACATTTAAGTCAGGAGATTGCGGTGGAGTATGCAGTTGTTGCTTGCAGTGGTACAGCAAATACAACTTGACTATTTTTGCTGTATGCTTCGGGTCATTGTCCTGCTGGAAGATGAAGTTTGACCCAAGTCCTAGTTTGTCGGCACTTTTTTGCAAATTATTCTTCAAGATGTCAAGATAAACCATTCTATCCATAATGCCATCTATGAAGACGAGTTCTCCCACACCTCCTGCTGCCATACAGCCCCAAACAAGGACGGATCCACCTCCATACTTAACCGTCTTTATGGTGTTCTTGGGATCAAGTTCTTTCCCAACTTCTCTCCACACTTTATATCGTCCATCGCTTCCGTAGACATTGAATTTGCTTTCATCAGAGAATAGAACAGTGTTCCAAAATGATTCCGGTTTTGAAATGTGACTCTTTGCAAAAATAAGTCTTTTCTTCCTATTGACGTGACTAATGAGTGGCTTTCTTACTGGAGTTCGGCCATGGAATCCTGCTTTGTGAAGAACACGTCTAACAGTTTCCACTGAAACGCTTCTTCCAATTTCTGAGGACATCGTAGATGCAAGTTTTGTGGCACTTAACTTCGGGTTTTTCTTTACAGAACGTATAATCTTCCTCTTTGTAGTACTGCTTAAAATTTCCTTACGCCCTCTTCCTGGAATATTGGCCACAGATCCAGATTTTCGATATTTCTGTATTATCTTTTGAATACAACCGTGACTTTTCCCAATTAACGATGCAATTTCTCTCAGAGATTTGCCCTCTTTTGACCATTGGATGACTAAACAACGTTCCTTTTCAGAAGTTTCTGTCCTAGAGCTCATTACGAAGTTTTAAAACGAAAAAATGACGACTGGATTAGTGAAATACTATTATTGCGTTTATATTCGCCAGGCGCAACTTTAGCAATACGTAACAGAATTGCTTTTAAAAAAAAGTGGTAATTAACTGACAAATTCTTTAAGTGTATACTCAATTTTGTGACTTCGTTTTTCGGTAAAGTTAGATATCCACTTCATTTTTTCTAAAAAAGGAAGGATGAAGCTAATATTTTTGTTCACATTTCACTAGAGACATGACAAGAATATCAACAACGATAAATTCACTTATTTAGAACTGAAATTTAGCTTATTATTCATAAAATATCTCAAACTTTTGAGGTGTATACTCAATTTTGAGGCCCACTGTATGCACTGAGTGCATCATTATCTACATTTCGAAAACCGAATTTCTTTAAAATGGAATACAATAAAAGTTCTTTTAGTATTAAATAAGAAAGTTAAAAAAAACATATCTTAATTTGAAATATTATGTAGACATAGATAATTCATTGAATGCTATTCAAAATATGCAATGAGTGCATCATTATCTACATTTGGAATACCGAATTTCTTTACAATGATATACAAAAAAATGTTCTTTTAGTGTTAAAAAAGAAAGTAAAAGAGTATAAAAAATAGCTTGATTTAAACTATTATGTAGATATAGAAGATTCATTGTATGCTGTTCAAAACATACATCATTATCTACATTCGGAATACCGGATTTCTCTAAACTGAATTGGCTCAGAACCGCGGAACTGTTCACAGGCAGCTGTTTTTTCTTGTCCGCTAAGGTCACTAGCAGCTGATTAGTTGCGGTTGGACTTTTAATTTCCTTCCTGCGGTCGAGTAACAAAATAAATGACTTGTATTGGGCGGTAGGAAACGACAGTGACATCACTTTCAGCAACTTGACGCTGTCGCTTGATCTCTTCTTCCCCGGACCGACGTTACAGAAAGAAACAAAAGCAGCAGACGGTTGATTACATTTACAAGTTAACTTCTGCGAAGAACATGAAACATGATTTAGCTAATTTGGCTATGAGATTGCAAATTGAGATTAGATTGAAATTCCTAGAAGAACTTATTTTTTCATTTAGGATCTGAGAAATACAATTTTTTATTCTCGGATAAGTAGTATAGAGAAAGTATAAAAATCATAAACAAAAATTAAAACTTGAAATTTTGACGAATCTTCAAGCTTCAAACCTTTCCATTTTTTGTAGAAATTATTTATCATTTTAGATATTTCAATTAGATAATTAAGAATGACATGTTCAGCAATCTAGGTGAAATTTTATTCTAAGAGGATTAACCGGACACTAACCCTACATACTAAGTAAATGAATGAAAATTTGAAATTTCGATGAAAAAAAAACTTCTGTTATTCGTTTAACCCTTTGCACTCAGAAAAATAATTAGGTGCAAAATGATTCACCAAATACAAAGATTTGTTTATTGCGATGAAAAATAAATATACATAATTGTTTTAAGTCGAATTTCTTTGAAAAATTAATCTACAACTCTTAACCATTATGTAGGGGTTTTTAACAATTAAATTTGAAAAATAAATAAAACGTCAAAATGATGTACAATCTTGAATGGTGAGTCAGAGGCACCATCGGAGTGCAAAGGGTTAAGCAGCATACGATTGTCATTTATGTGATTCAAATTAACAAGTAATATTTAAAAAAATTGTCAATTCCTACTTAGGTCAACAAAGAAATTTTTATTTTAGTTACTTTCTATTAAATAATTACAATTAATATAAAAAAATATTCATTTTCTCAAGAATTGAACTCAATGTCTTCACCTTCACTTAAAAAAAATACTAAAATCATTGTATTTTACCGATTGAGCTACTGCCTGTTAACCACTTCACATACAATGACGTGTCTGACACGCGCATCGAATTACTGAATCTTTATTTTCAAGCCTGCAAATTAAGCCACAGAATTAAGTACTTAAATACGAAAAAATCGATATGAAACGATTTGGTATCCAAAATGCTCTGTATATTGTTTTTAAAAAAAATCAAATTCACAATAAATTACCAAAATAGGATGAGTTCTTTAATTAGAAAGTTAAATAAATTCGCGTGTCAAATGGTTAATTTCAATTTTCATTACAAACTGCCAAAACTGTATTAAAAAACCTAATTAAATTTAATGAATTAACTAATATTCGAAAAACTGTATTAACATCGAGTGTCTTCCACAAGTTTTAGAAAAATGTATTTGAACTTGAATGTGTGAATAAAAAGTATGTTATGGAAGATTGAAAAAGATATATACATATAGGGAGAGTGTGAACTAATGGTAGGATTTGAGAAATCGTAGTATTCATGGCATTTTATGCTCTGGAATGTGTTATCCTTGCACCACAGTGCTTTATGCGAAAGGAGAAAAGATATCTTCATCAGAGAGTATGAGGAAAATATTTGGAGAGATTTCTCGTGCTGATTTATTTAAGCTGTATTCTTTCTTAAAACATCTAACGATAATTCTTCTATGCAGAATTCAAAAGTGTAATTTAAATGTCTTCTTACTTTAACTGTGAGAAAAGCAATTTCGACTTTTTTTAAAACATAGAAATTAGAAGAATTAGAATATTTTCTTCTTTCCAAGATATTTGACGATAAAGCTGAAACTACCGAATTGACTGTTTTCTTCCAGTGGGTTATCGGATATTTTTAATGACGTTTCGCTTCAAACAGTTGCGACTTATTTATTGGCTTGTTTGCGGTCATTGCAGCGGAAAATTTCACTCAAAGTACGAGCTTATTGTTTTATTATTTTCTCTCCCAATGACTCCCAATTACTTCCAAATTACTTTTCTTTTCTCACGCCGTTCGTAGTCACGCTGTGCAATTCAGATTTAAATGTTCTCGGCTTTTTTCTAGTGAGTTAATTTCACTCGTATTTTTATATGTGTCAGCTTTTCATAACTTTTATATTTTGTTCTTCAGTAGAAATTAAATATTCTATTGAATCTGGCTTGGAATTCGAATTATTTCCGTGCGACCTTAAATTTTCTATTAATCTGAAATTCGGATATCGTCTGTAATTTGATTTGATTTGTACAAAATCAAAACTAAACTAATTGATTTTGATTTGTTTAGAATCAAGAATTATTTTTCCTGAAATTGGATGTTTGGGTATCGTCTGGGATTTATATTTATTTCGATTCATTCAAAATCAAAATTAAGAACTACTGAATTCCTACTATTAGCTCATATTCTCCTTAAATATATAGTTCAAATATTAAACCGTTAATAAAATATGCATCCACTCAAGTTTCAAGTTTAGTTTTTATGCATCCACTCAAGTTTAAGTAAATTTTTTAAAACTTGTAGTGGATGACACTTGATGTTTATACATATTTTTCAAAAAAAAATTAAATCATTAATTTTTTATTAATTATTTAAAATTTAACTTTCCCTCAAAAAATCCTCATTTTCCCACCGCCAAATGAATAAGACTGCAGTTTGTTTTTACCCCAAGCTAATGAAGTTAATCTTAATATGTTTTCGACTGATTATTTCAAACGATTCTGTTTATCTTCTTTGTGTTTGATGCATTTAAAATTTAACATTTTTAATTAATCTTTCGGATTCGTTTTGTAGTACTTTTGAATTAAAATAAAACAGAATAAAAGATTTAAAAAATTTCTAATCTGTATTGCGTTACCCCAACTGGTGTGGCATTTACGTTGCCCCAAATGACGTTGACAATTCACGCATGCGCAGTGCGTTTTTGATTTATTTTCATCTGATAGGACTTGAATTTGTTTTAGTGAGACATAATGTTTTAATGAATTATGCAAATGAATTGTAATTATTTAATAAAAAGTTACTAAAATAAAAATTTTCTGTGTTGACCTAAGTAGAAATTGACTTAATTTTTTTTATATTACAATTTTTTATTCGTAACTATGATAAAAATGTTTTAAATGATATACTACGGTAGAAACTATGTGGGATCTCAGAATATATCCTTCACTTTAAACATTATAAAGTTTATTAAAATTATCCAAAAATTTAATTTGCTGCGAACATTATATCTTGTATGTTGGAAAAAAATTTAAGCGTAACTTGTATAATGACCGACATTCTGAACGATCTGAATTCTCTCCGACAAAAAGAGAAAGCGAGAACAGATTGAATCATCTTTCTTCTTTTCCCATGTTTTTTTTTTTTTTTTTTTTTTTTTCAACGGAACCACCTGTAACTTGAAACTCCGATTATAAACATTCCTTTTTGGACGCCAACAGACATTTGGCAGAATTTAGAGAGTACAGCATCGTTTAAATCCGCCAAAACCGGAAGAAACCATTAGAGAGATTTTCGGATATTAACGGTCCATTTTCGAAATGAATTGTCATTTTGATATCTCGATTCTGAAATTTATTAAAGATGTTTTCCAAAATCGTACTCCTAAGTTTGTGTAATCAAAATTCGGAAATTTAGGATTGTCGATGCAATTAAGTTCTCGATGAGAATATTAGGCTTAGAAAAACTGCCTTACTTTAAATTTACTGAATACATTGGAATCTGGCTATTTCGAGGTTATTCGAATTCAATATAATTACTATTTATCCAAAATTCCAAATTAAGAACACCAAATCTAAGAACGCACGTAAGAAAGAGAAAAATAGCAATTTTTAAACTGAAAGTGACAGCAAAATTTTATTTGTAATAATAATTTTTTATAAATAATGTTTTATTAAAAATTAAAATGTAAATATTTTAATCGATATAGTAATATAAATTATAATTCCTAAATAGCTCACAGAAATAATGCAACCAAAAAATAATAACCCATATTTTTAATAAACGCTCAATATACTGCATTTTGATTAGAATAAATTGTAAATAAAATTTCAAACGAAACTGCTCAAAGTTTTATTTTTAAAGTGATGATTTTTTTAATGTTTTTCCATTGAATATATTATTCAGCCTTAGCTATCTCTAGGTGACTTAAACACCTTAAAAAAACTTAAGTCATGTTCAACCACAGCAATAATTATACATATTGTAATTAATGAATGCAACTCAGGGAATCTTGCACGTTAACCCCTTAACCGGTTTATTTTCCTTACTATCTCATAAGATGACACCTTCTATTTCGGGAATATTTTCTTATTTTGATTCAAATGGAAATCCATGGAATATTTGGCTTATCTACGTATTCGCAGTCATTTTACTATTGAATTATAATTGTTATGAATGATTAATTTTTTGTTTTCAACTATCAAAATTCGATAAATCGATGCACGTACTGCGTACGTGCAAACCGGTTAAGGGGTTAAAAGATGTTGTTTAATGTTGTCATCTATGCTCATTGCCTACGTGATTTCGAGTAAACCTGTTAAGGGGGTAAATCCATCATTTCCAAATGTCTTCCCGCTAGTTTGATGTGGACAGGGAAGTGCCACCTCGCGTGCCGTCCTCGTCGTTTGACTGCGGTTCAAAATTACGAGGTCCGTTCCAAGATAGCCCTAGTGTTGTTTTACAACGGGACGTTAATATAACTGAACTAAGCAATTCAGAGATGGAAAAAGGCAGTTCTTATTGTTGGCTTTTAATTAATCGAAATAACTTTATATAAAATTAGCATGGGTTATTCGAAATTAAAAAGAAATTCGAGAAAATAGAAAACATTTCGAATTACTGATGAAATCGAAATAAAAGGGCATGATTTAGCCGAGTTAAACTGAAGTTAAGAGAATCATCTTATTTTGTCTTATGTGCCACTTTTTGGGGGCACCTAGAGTTTCATCCAAACAAAATCTTTTTTATCTTGCTCTAAGAGTAAAAACAACCATTGTAGTTTACAAAGAAATAATATGAAGTGATTATTTTATTTTCATATCGGATTATTATACAGAGCTGATAAACAAGTATGGAACAGTGAGTACAATGACCAATTTGTATGATTTTAAATTCTAAAACAGCTTCTATACTTTTAGTGGATTGTTTTATGTATGGACATATCATATTTAATACATATATAATATCATATCTTTTTAACTGCCTATATATTTCTGAATGTGTTCTATAAAAAATTGTTTTTTACTTATTAATGATAATTTCTAAACATTTTGTGTTTGATGTTTTGTGACATATCCATGTCATATCGGATGCAGGCTGTACAAGATTAAAAATAACTTTCCCTCTTGGATGTAATGTTATTTTGGATTATGTTACGCTGTGCGGGTTATTGCTAGTTATAGAAGTAAAATTATGTATGCTGGTTTGGTACCAACATTGCATGTAATTTCATGAAAAATTTGGGGAAAAAATCAATAGATTAGAAATTGCACAAAATTTGTATTCCATTTTCTCCGATATGATAAAAAACATAAAATAGTATAACTAGCGGGAGTGGACTCTTCAAACTTTCTCGCATGTTCTAACAAAAGTGTTATTTCCGAACCCTTTCAAAAATGGCAGAACTTGGGCAAGGTAGAAAAAGCCTTACAGGGCAAATGGTGACAAAATAATAATCATTGGCTTGAGTAAAATATTTATATTGAATCTATCATGTGATCATTGGCGATAAATCCATGCCACAGGATTTTTTAATTTTTGAAAATTGAATTTGTTCATCTGAACCTATATATATATATATATATATACTAGCTTTTACCCGTGACTTTGTAAGCGTGGAAAGTTTGATGTGTATATGTGAGAACTGGAAGTCTAAAATGTTATCAAAACCGTATGCATGCACAAATTTTCGACGTCGGAGCAACGCAAAGGCGTGAATTTTAAGCACCAGTTGGGGTAACGCAATGCAGATTAGAAAATTTTAGTTTCAAATTATCTGTTTTGTTTTTATTCAAAAGCACTTCTGAAAGAATCAAAAGATGTATTACTTAACAATGTTTAATTTTAAATTTATCATGCACTTTGAAAATAAGCAGAATCGTTTGAAATAATCGGTCGAAAACATGATATGTGTAACTTTATTAGCGTCAGGAAAAAAAACCCTTAAAAACTATGTACTTAAAGTACTTAAAAGTTCGGGCAGATGTTTTCTGATTTTTCTTTTTAATTTTCTGTTTTGATGAAATTCGTAAGCAGACGATTTTAAACAGAATAAAATAATTGGTCCTTTATGAAAATATATAATTTTTATTAAAATAATCCTTTTATTAGAATAAATAATTATTTTCATTAAAATAATCTTTTCATTAGAATAAATAATTACCTGAACTAAAACAAAACAAAAATGCACATGCGTGAATTTCAGCGCCAATTGAAACGACGAAATGCGTGAATTTTCTACATGATTTGGGGTAACGCTATACAGTATAGAAATTTTTAATTTCTATTATTAAGCCTTCATCTATCTCTGTGCTAAATTTCATCCAATTTCCTTCAGACGTTCTGGCGTGATTGAAGCACATCATCCATCCATCCAAACTTTCACATTTATAATATAAATATAAATAATATATGTTCGCGAGCGCATGTGTTTGTGTAGTATATTTATAAAGTACAGATTGATAGATAATCAACTTCTTGTTGGATTTGGCTTGAAATTTATTAGGTCTCCACACTATAAATGCTAAATATATATAATGAATTTTATTCATATCGTTCTCTTCATTTTGTAGATACCGTCTTCATTTATGTTCGAACAGTTAGGCAGATAGCTTTCCTTTGAACGGATTTTGCTCAAAATTTAATAGAAATTTAAAAATTTGATGTAAAGACCATATCTTAAATTTAATCTGTCTAGCTCAGGACATTTTTGAGTTGTCCTTATCACGGATATAGACAGAGAGACATAATGCCAGCAATGTTTTTTGACCTCAGAAAAAGGTGAAAAAAATTCCAATTCCGAATTTATTTATTTATTCATTTATTATTATTATTATTAGTGATAATATTATTTTCTATATATTTTGTCTACAAGAAAGTAAAACCAAGAATGAAAAGCAAATTCGTAGATGTTAAATTATTGTATAAAAGATCTTAAATACTGTTGTTTAAAGTGATATTATTTGCGCGGTCTCAATGCATTAGCATTAAATGACTGGGAGTATTAAACACCGAAAGCTTCGAAAGATAAGGAATCTTCATCCCGAATGCAATCCAGCTTCATCGAGACGGAGAAGGAGGCGAATAACAAAGCTGAATGCGACTAATGCTTTTGCGAGAAATCAATCAATTTACCTCAGAGATTGCTTCTCCGTCTGCATTCCGCTTTCAATCAGTTTGGTAATTGAAATCCACAATTTCTTTTCGATCGAACTAGTGTGTCCTAGTACCCTCCTTCCTTTTATTATAACTAGAAAATTGAGTTAGGAATTTTGAATTAAAATCGGAAATATTTGGTAACTATGTGAAATATAGTAGATTTTCAAAGTAAGCATTTTGTGGTAAGACTTGTATTCGAAAATTTGAGCTAGAGATTTTGGAGAATCACCATATTACAGACATCCATGTGTCCGAAAAACTCATTTCTAGAATTGTGTCTGTCTAGGAACAAGATAACGCGAAATTGCTTTGAGCTAGATGGCATTACCGGCCTCGACACAACTCTTCCAGTAGGAAGTACGTCCCGTCATCGATGAGAGGAGTCAGACCTCCCCCCCTCCCTCTATTTTTCATCCTCCAGGGTAGCGATATCCATGTCCGTAGCATCTCATCCTTTTTCCGAGATGCGCCCCCGGGGGGGATAGGCAAGTTATGTATCA
>JAOUZG010030537.1:555652-569016 GCA_026289955.1 Argiope argentata | reverse complement strand
ATATATATATATATATATATATATATATATATATATATAAACTTTCATTCTCAATATTTTTAGATAGCAAATAAAGTTTTGGAGCCCGATGAGTTTTAAAATGGTGAGAAAAAAATCGTGTTTTTTTTAAACATCGATACATGCATTATCTGATAATCTTGTGATAGTTTTAAACTGGTTAATGACTTGAATTATTTAAGACAACTCGTAAGAATTCAGAGAGTGAATAATTCGGAAATCAAATTGTAACTGTAGTTGCCGATAAATCACCAAATGTGACAACTTCCTGCGTTGTTTTCTAATAACCCTAAAAGCGAAAAATTGGTGCTTGAAAAGCGATAAATCGCTAATTTGGTGCCTACACATTTTGAGGCTTCTAAAGCCTCAAACCAAAACAACAACATGTTCTTGCACGATAAAAATTGTAGAAAATGGAATGGATGTCACTAAAAAGGTAATATATATATAAGTCTTAAGATAATACAAAGAAAATTTTTGTGAAATGATTGTTTTGGATAATATAAATATCATTTTTCATTATTAAGCCATAGAGATTACTCATCTGATAAAACGTTCAAGAAATTTTTGCGTCTCAATTAAGCATCCTGTTTGAATTTTTTCTTCTTCTTTTATGTCTTCTTTCTTCTGATTGAATGGACATTTTTATGACACGGCAAACACTCTCCAGAGCATTTCTAGTAATAATTTGCACTTCTATTAATTGCTTAAGCGAATCACTAAATTCAGTGCTGTTATGAAAATGTTCATTGAAGAGATCTGCAATTCTTAAGATTGTTTGTTTACATTTGTCTGTTGCCATTCAACAATATACAATTACAGGGATTTCTATGTCATGTGCGTTATATGTATCCTTCGAAACATGCACCTTTCGTGCTTGAATTTGAACATTCCTTGCATTCATGGACTTGCCCAAAATTCGTAATTTATGTCAGGAGAAAGGAATAACACATCTTTTAAAGAGAAAATTTTGTTCAGCCCACTCCCACTAGATAATTAATGCGTTTATTTGCTTGTTTTGTAACATTCACTTTGCATGAAAATATTATGCAACATTTTTAGTTGCTGCGTTTATTTGTTCGCGTGCTGTTAATGAAGCGAGTAGAAAAGTTAAGTTTGCCAACAACGAATTTATTGTTGATGTAATAATAATAATCTTTTTTCCCCAAAAAAATTATGTTAACCGTGGGAAAAAATGTCATGCCTACCAAACTGGCTTTCTGAATAAAAAAACTTTTATGAATGTTAAGATGACATAGAGCTCGTTTTTGCCGAATTACATTCTGGAATAGCTGGAAAATTGTGCAATAAAAAAAAAAAAGGTTGCGGTTCAAAACCACTTATAAAAGTGATTTATTGATGGTTTTAGAGAATTTTAAAGAATGAATCATTTAATTGCCTAACACATTTATTTAAATGCTATTCCGCGCACGTTGTAAACAGCTCTCTGATTAGGGATATATAAACATACATTTGAATACGATAAATTTTGCAAAATAACAAATTTTGTTTTAGATGCATGCGCTATTACAACGAACTCGAGTTATTCGAAACTGAAGCCGCAAAGATAACAAGTTTATTTATATATAATATATTATATATATATAATATAAAGTCAATTCTTACTTAGGTCTAAATAGAAATTTTTTATTTTAATTACTTTTTATTAAATAAATACAATTTACATAAACTTATCAAAAAATCGTCTGATTAAAACAAAATCAAGTCCGTATCCATTGAAAATAAATCAGAACATACTGCTCATGCGTAAATTTGCTACGCCGTTTGAGGCTACACAAATACGCAAATTTTCTACGCGCGTTGGGACAATTAATACAGAATATAAATTTTTATTTTCCTTATTTCTACTTTATTTTAATTCAAAAGTACTTCGAAATGAATCCAGAAAATCTTTGAATCAACATTATTTAATTTCAAATTCATCAAACACTAATAAAATAAACAGAATCATTTGAAATAATCGGTCGAAAACATGTTAATCCTAACCTCATTATTATGAGAAAAACAAATTAAAGTTTTACTCATTTCTGGCGGGAAAATTAGTTTTTAATTAATTAATAAAAATTAATGAATTACTATTTGAAAAAATGTATTTACATGGAGTGTCATCCACTACAAGTTTTTAAAAAATTATTTGAACTTGAGTGGAAGAATAAAAAATATATTAACGATTGAAAATTTCCCTCAAGATATATAAAGAGAGTGTGAAATAATAGTAGAAATTGAAAAATAAAAACTTAAAATGAAACTGCAACTACGAATAAGCTCTTAAAGGAAAACGATAATTTTCAAAACTAAAAATAACATTAAAAATTTATTCTTACAACTTTTCAGCTTTATTGTTTGCTTATTAACAAGCAAACGATATGTAACTTTAGTGAGGTAATATAGTCATTTTTTTAATGTTTTTAAAATTAATTTTAATACACAGTATAGAATATTTCGAATCCTACTACTGACTGATAAAATTATAGAATAATGACTGTATTTCATATCTGCATTAACAGGTTGTTTAAAAATAAAATTGACATTTTGCTCACTTTTTAATCGAGTACGATGCACAACAGAAGTCAATTATTCTATTAAGAACCTTATTCCCTTAATTGTACTTTCGTCATCAAATTATCTTTTCAAATTTATAGCATGATTTTAAATCGGACAAAAACTCTATAATTCTATACTAAAATTACACATGACTTACAAACACCTCGAATACTCTAAGCATTCTTAATAAAATCATATATCATTAAACACCATATAACAAAATGGTAAATGTCATTTGAAGAGATAATGATAATAATAAAAAGATCACCGAGGTTGAGACTTATTTTATCAATAAAACATTCAGAAATAAGTATTTTTATGTCATTTCTAATTTCAAGTAAAATAAAATCGAATCATAAACAATATTTTTACATTATATTAGAAAGAAATTCAAGGGATGTAAAGAAAGTCTAATTATCAGTTATCAAAAAAGTCAAATTATCATTTGCAATCATTATTTATGAGAAAATGTTGAATTAATATTTGCAATTATGATTAGAAATCATCATTCATGAAAAAACTATAATTACCATTAGTAATCATCATTTATGGAAAAAAAACTAGAATTATCATTAGCAATCATCAATTATGAAAAAAACAAGAATGATCATTTGCAATCACCATTTTATGAAAAAAATCGAGTTATTATTTGCAATCACCATTTTATGAAATAAGCCGAATTATTATTTGAAATCCTCAATCATAAAAAAAGTCGAAATATCATTATCCAGGGTCTACATATCAGGCTTGTTATAAATATTTGTAAAACACAAAGCGAAAATATTTGCATCAGTACCATGCCCTAAATTTATGTGCGGATTTCCTCGAAATCGACCTGAATTTCAATTAATTAATGCAGAACACCCACTAATCGGCGAAGCTGAACTTCGCATTTCAAAATTGCGAGGCGCTCTTGTTTTAATTGATCCCCACCAGCTCAGTTGCAGCTGATCACGTGACGGCGTCTGATTGAGGAAGCCGGATGAAACAATTGGATGTCATTAAGCCCTGAAACAGATCCACAAGGAAGCTGTTTTTGACATTTGATAAGAATCGACGGGCTGCCATTTTTTCTGTGGTTTTATTGGAGAATGCGTGATGACTATATGCTTACCCATATTAATGATTGCAAATTTGATCTACTACTACTACTTTTAATGCGGTAAAATCGTCAAACAATGCCGACACCTCAATAATTTAGTAGACATATTTTAGAATAAAAATTGAATTATAATTTTTCTTATAAAAAATAAACATTTATAATAATAAGACATTTTTGATTTTTTTTTAATATTATGACAAAATTATATTTGAAAAATCTGTAGGATACGTTAAGTTGTTATATTTACGAATAACTACCTTTAATTATTAGTATTAACTTAATTCTTAAACCAGTTATTATAATGAATAGTTTTAATTGTATCCTGGGCATGAAAATATAAAAAATGCATCAATTTAATAATAAATTATATATATAAATGATTCTATATAAATATTTATATATAAATAGTTTTATATAAATACTTATATCTAAACAATTTTATATAAATATTTATATAGTAATTTTTCATTATTAATACATTTGTAACGTGCATATTTAAATGTGATTTATTTGTCAAATTCTTTTAGTAATAATAAATAATAATAATAATAATTACTATGAATTAGTATTAATAGCGAATTAATAATTACTAATCATTAAATTGTTTTTTAAAAGTGCGCTCATATTAATTATAATTATTTTATCAAAACTAATATCGCTTGTTATCACCTCCTAATACAAATAATTCCACCATAGAAAAAGAGAAATAAGGAATTCGAAAAAGCACATAATAATTATTAAATAATCTTACATTATTTATTACATTATTTGAATATATTATCATTCTAATTTTGAGCAATGAATATTTTGCGTAGACTTTACACTATGAGTTTGACAATATTCTTCAGCACTCTTAAATATTGTACTTGCAATAAATATACTTTGCACAGCATTGTAAAATATTGTTCAATATTCGGCTTCTACTCAAATTTTTCGAATTAAAATTAGAAATAAGTTGAGTTATTTAACTAAAACTAATATATTAATGCTGAAAACTTACCTTTACAATACTTTGAAAAATTTCGAGCCATTTTTAACGTTATTTAATATTGTACATTATTGTTAACATGATATTCAGTATTTCTTGACATTCAAAATATTGTTTAATGTTTACGAAATATTTTTCAATATAGTGGGAATAATAAGATAAGGTGGATTCAAATCAAGGAATCCTAAAGAAAATGGTGATGATCACAGGATATTTCATGCTCTTTAAAAATATATGCTTATTTTAGAAGTAGATTTGTCTATAATAGTTTTAATCGGAATTGTTTGCCTTTTAATGGGATAATCGCTTTATCCTCCTTAGTGAGCTAACGATAAACGATAGAACATGGTTGCCATAATGGTTTATTATTATTATTTATTTACTGTTCTCTCTTTCATTCGGCAGATGTTAAATTTATTCTGTATATGTGTATCGTTTTTATTGCGCGGATATATGTATTTTGTCCCTTATTCTTAATTTATTAAAAATTTCGTAATCCTCATCCTAACTCTTATTGATATCAAAAAAAAAAAATGTTGAAAAATGTTTTAATAAATTATTCGTCGTTGTTTTATACATCATATCAAAGTCTATTCAAATTTATTACTTAACTAGCCGCCTTTGGCGACCAGTCGGTTCGCCAGTATTAATGCCCGCTAAAATGTTCATATAATATTTTATGTAACTGTTTCTCATAACAGGTTTTTCACCAAAATATATTAACACCAAACAAATTTTGATAATCAAATAATTCATTTATAGTATTGTTTAGTATAATTTTCTTCAGATGTTCTGTTCATTGTACTACTCATTTTTCTCTTTCTATCCGAGCAATGATTGTCCCGGAATTGATATTTTATTTAAATGGTGGAGGGAAAGGTTTAAAATTCTACGTTTTTATAGAATAATGAGATTCAAATTTTCATAAATGTAAACACACTAAACAAATAAAGACACAATTGGTTTTCAAGAGATGCGAAAGTTTAAAAACAGCTTGGAAAATGCCGCGCACAGAGGAAATAATGGTGACACAAACACACCCTTCTTTTCTTTATTTTTCTATTCTTTTTTTCTACACTTCTTTTCTTTCTACAAACCCTTTTTGCCCTTTGTTATTACTTTTTTTCTTTATTTATTACTTTATTATGACTTGATTTTGAGCAGACATAGATTAAATATCCATACAGACTAATAATAAAAGCAACTATTTTCTTTCTTTTTTAAACATCTCGTTATCTATAAATGAAAACCAACTGACTTCACGTATTTCTTTCTAAACAAATCATAATTTATTACTTCCTGCTATCTAACTCAGTTGTTGTGGGGGAAGGAAATGAAGATTTTTGGCGGGAAAGTAAGAAAAGTGTCGTTTTAACTATTTTCCACGCAGTTTTTTCATTTTTTTCTTTCCATAAGAACCATCCTCGTGTCTTAACGAAAATATTAAAAAAAATTAGCCGAATCGGTCAAGCCGTTCTCCAGTTTTGCGCTTAGTAACGCATTTCGAACTGCATTTTTATTAATATAGATAGATATATAGATATCATTTTCCAATCAGTTTTTTTTAAACTATTATTTTTAATTTTATTCTTATTTAATTATTTTCGCACAACTTGAATTATTGTCTATTATCGGCAATATACAAATTAAAATTTTCATATCAAAGTATTTTAACAGCAATTTATATGGGTCAAAAAAACAATTTCATATCGGATGGCTTTGAAGATATTGACCGTTAAAATTATCACCTTATAAAAATAATAGAGAAATAAGCACAAAAATTTATATTTTAGTCGTGTTTGGGTAGTTTTTTGAATTATTTATACTATCATTTTAGAATTGCGGCTAACAATTTGGGCTTATAATTCTCTCAAGTTGTTACAGGTATTTCCAGGCTGTTAATGCATATCTATCGTTAGAAAATTATCTTTTGTAATTCTACATTGTTAATGCTAAAGCATCATCTGCAATTCAATTCCTAATGCATTCTCTTCATTTGAAAATTTAATAAATTTGTATCTTTTAAAAACGTTAAAGTCGTTACTTGGAAATTGCTTAGTCTTTTAATTTTTAAATTCTTAGAAAATATTTTGATGGGACATTTTTTTTCTTATTTTTTATAAAATGATTTTCATGAAGTAAAACAAAATGGTTAAGAAAAAAAAATGACAATTTTTTTTACCTAAGAAAAATAATAGAGAAAAAGCAAGAATTAAATAAGAATGTTCTCTAATTAAATGAATGTTTCCGTCTCTGTTTTTCTCCAATCAGAAGAATTAAATGTTTTCTCTCTTGAGATTTGGAAATTATTGAAAAATCTGATTCTTACTTTTTTGAATTCGGAATATTGGGGGGGGGGGGGTATTGCAATGGTTGAAAAATGGAAATTCGAGATTTTAATTTCTTAAGTGTTTACTTTTTCAATCGTTAATAAAATACTTTTTTTTTCTTCCACACATGTTCAAATACATTTTTTAAACTTGTAGTGAAGGACACTTGATGTTAATACAGTTTTTTCAAATATTAATTCATTCATTTAATTTAATTAATTTTTTAATACTTTAAATAGAGTTTCAGCAGTTTGTAATGGCAATTTCAATCAACAGGCAGTCGCTCAATCGATAAAATGCGAGAATTTCAGTATTTTTCACGTGATAGTGAAGAATCCGTTCAGTTCTTGCAAAAATCAATCATTTTTTGATAAATTCTTTATAATAATTGTAATTTTTTAATAAAAAGTAATTAATTTCTTTGTTGACCTAAGTAGGAATTAACTTAATTTTTTACATGTTTATTATTTAGTGAGATGGTACTTACTGTTTTTAGAATATGCTGCCTTGCATAATAATTTACAAATCTACAGAAACATCGAGGTCTTTTGAGGTTTATATATATTTACGGTATCAAATTAGCACTTTTGAATGATTTAATTTTAGTTTATAAATTTGAGAATCGATAATTCGATACAGATTTGATGCTTTACCATGAAACTTAAAGATTAACAATTCTTCTCAGTTTCAATAATCTCCCTGCGTTCGAAAAAACTTTTTATGCTTCAAGACCGCCAGGAGATAGGGATGGGAATTTCATAATATGATCTTCATTATAAAATTATAGATAGTTATAAATTTTGAACCATATGCATCAAAGAATTAACTATCCCCTTTTACTTATATGTAAATGAAAATATTAATTCAGAAACGCAGTGAAATAAATATATAGGACTTAATAAGTTGTCATAGTAGAAAGAAGAAAAATAATTTTTTGTTTTTGTTTTGAAATGTTTCTAAGATTCTATCGATAGGTGAGAAAGTGAAGAAATCCAGAATTGCTTCTTTCAATTTTTTTTTCAATAAATTACGAAGCGAATAAAAACTGGCTAGAATATTTTTTTCAGAGCAAGTGCTCGGATCTTTATTTTCAGTCTCGTACTTGAGCGTTTTGTTCGGTACAGTATAGTGAAGAAAATCAGGGGTACATTTTGGTCGTATTTTTAACTAAACCTAAAATCTGAATACACAACTACAATTTAAGCATCATGATCTATACCAAATTCGACGTACCTAAATTCTAAAGTTTTTGAATTTTTGAGTTTATATTCCTGAAATTGTGCACACCAATAGACGGCGAACAATTCTATAGACTTGGTACAGAATTTAATACAAGCTTCAGGCGATAAATTTATATAAAATTTTTTATTAAAATAGCCCTTTTTCGTTTACAGTTTGCACTTGGAATAATTTTATAAGAATAGATTTCCCTCAAGATTCAATAAAAAACTACAAGTGTATAACTACATGCCAAAATTCATACATCTAGCTCAAAGAGATTTTGACATATCTCGCCCAGAGAAGAGGTACAGATATAATTTTAGAAATGTGTATCTCGGTTTGAAGGAAGGCTGAAATGAAACAATCAATAAAATTCTCAAGTGTGATTTTTTTTGACAATACTTTCTCTTTGCTTACTGGATCAAACGTGGGATAAGTGTATGGCATTTTGTATATTATTTTTGAAGAAAAATTATCAAATTGTTTCAAGTTTGAAATCAGCAATTGTGGGAAAAATGATTCAGAACTATACTTACTAGGTCTTTTTTATAATATTGTTACGTTTTTAGTGTAGCGGGTTCGGATTGAATGGACTTTGTATGAGAACAGCACAAACAAATTTATTTACAGCTATTTACAGTTATTTACAGGATAATTGATAAAGTAAAAATTTTAGATAAGTACAATTCAGCAGTCAACAGTCACTTACAGCGTAAATTCAAGTCTTACGCACCATAAAAACAGACTACAAAACAGCTATCGTATAGCACAGCAACAGTTAATCACAGTGAGCTCAATAACACAGCGTTAACAGCAAACGCAAACACAGCTCACAAATCCTTTAGTCCAGCGAGACGCTTTTTATTTCAGAGCAAACTCTCAACTAACTCGATCAAATCACTATAGCAACTAACTCACCCGCTAGTGGTTGGATTATTGGGGCTCCTAGCCCCGTCAGGGGCTTATCCCCAGTCATGATGAAATGCTTCCACGTTGCTTTCAGCTACATACGTGACCGTCTGCGAAGTGGACTGGAAAGGGATACTTGAGATTAAGGAGAACCCGTTTCCGAAGAAACTATCTCCTGTCATGGTGGGTTGTTGAGGAAAATTTGGCTTTGCTTTTGGTAGCTGACAGTGACTTTTAAGCCCCGTGGAGAGACCTTCACCTCTGCACGCAGAGGGAAGGAATGAGCAGACATGGAAGGAGCAGTGGAACTGCGGACCTCGAGATGGGTGAAGGGGAAGTGGAAGGATGTCTGGACCAATCAGGAGCGAGTAGGTGCAGGCGCTCTGAAGAGCTTGAGACTTTAAGATTTTTGCTAAGTTTTTGTTTCGGAGATCCGGATAATCCTTTGAACGTCGGCAGCCAATCAGGGAGCTATGAAATGACCACTTTTTGAGTTGAAATAGTCAGGCAAGGAGTGCGTTGATAAGTATGAGCTTACGCTCTTCTTTGTCCTCCGCCGTTTTTCTTAGGTTTTTAGCTGCATTTATCAGGTCCGGGAATTCGTTGAGTAGGGTTTTTAGTTCTCTGAGCGTTTCTATTAATTCTTTAAATTCTTCGAGTTCCAGTCGGTCAGTTTTGTGGGGAGCGGGTGGTTCTATATGCTGTTGATGTTGGGTAAGATTTGCTATGGTGCTTGGCGTTGGTTTCTGAGTCTTGTTTTGATGTACAGCTTCTGCGAAAGATTTTTTCAGGATGGGGGATCTTCTTGTAGTGGGGTAGTTTTTACACCCCCTCCACGAGGCCAGGTGTCCAGTTTCCAGACAGTTGATACAGGTAGGGTCGTTGATTTTTTCTTTGATGGTACATTGCTGTGTGGGATGATTTCCATTGCATTTAATACATCTTGGGTTGCAATTACAATTTCTAGCGCTGTGATAAAAACCTGCACAATTGTAGCACATCGTTGCCTTGTTGGGTTTTCTATATGATTCTACTTTAATTCTAATATATGAGAGAGATTTAAGATTGTAAATATTTTGGTGATTTTCAGTTTTCTTTATTTCTATGAGGAAGATGGGATGCAGGGTTTTTAATCGGAAATTCCTGAGTTGAGAGATTCGGTTTACGGTGAAATTAAGCTCTTCCAGTTCCTTTCTTATTACTTCTTTGTCATGGTTGCCAGGTAGTCCTTTAATAACGACTTTTAGGGGGCGATCTTGGGGGTCTTCGGAGAGTATATATTCTTTTTTCTTGCTTTTCAGTACTTCAATAATTCCAGTCCTATCTTGTTCGTTTTTTGGGGAGATTTTTATGAATCCATTAAAATATTGGTTTTCGGTGCCAGGGTACATTCTTGATATTTCTTGCAGGGTGAGATTATATTCCTGGTCCATCTTCATACTGATTGCAGGTACAGAGTAGATATTGACGGGGGGATCTTTTTCGAGGGCTTGGAATTTATTCTGCGTAGTGATTTCCAGGGATTCAGCGAAGTTTTTTCTCTTGCATGAATGTTTTTTATCAACTACTTGGAAGGAAGTATCTAAATCCATGTCTTCATTATCAATAAGGGGGGTTGTGTGTAGAGTGCAATTTTTAAGTTTGCAGGGGCTCACATCTTGGAGATTTTCTTCGAGCGTTAAAACCTGAATTTGGATTTCTTTATATTTGGCTAGGTCGTCGAGATATTGTGCTGTGTGCTCTAAGTTCTGCTCTTTCATCTGGCTCAGAGTCTCTTCAAATGAATTCAAGATTTCTTGTTTCTGGGTTAATATCTTGGACTGATTTATAATGAATTGGCAGCAATTTTTATCTCCGTCATGATCTGAGCAATTTACCCTGATACATGGTTTTGCATCCCTGATCCTTTTCTCGAGTTTAAGTGGACTGGAAAAGTTCTGCAGCCCCTTAAGTAGTAGTTGTTGAGGAGTAGGGGTGGGTGAGTTGGCGAGAGTCAGGACAGGTTTTGATTGGCTATTTAGGGGTGGTGGGTGTGGAGTTATGCACCTTGTGAGAACTTAAGACTTAGAGCTGATTTAAATCATCAAAAATAAGAGTTTAAGTATGGAAAAAAGAAAAAGTTAAAAATAACAAAAGTTAAATTACAATATTGGAAATGAGGTGAGATTAGAGTAAAATATTTCTAGGTCTTCTGACTTTAATGTTTGGGGTATATCTGGGGATATTAAGGATGGCTTCATTATTGATTTTTTCCAAGTCTTCAAAAAATTTAGTTGCAAGTTTTTTAAGAAATTTTTTAAGTGGAGGATAGTCTAGTGCAAGGTACATGTTTTTACTTGGCATGTACCAATGCATTTTGCAGATATTTCTTAGAAATCTGGTTTGGAGTCTTTCGACATGAATTAGATTGGATTTAGGCGCATAGCAACTAACTCACCCGCTCCGGCTACTCGTCCTTATATAGCCGAGAAGCGCGTGCACCTGAATCTCGTGGAAATTCTCAAAACATCGCGCACAATCTAGCGGCTACTAGATTATTCCTTTCGCCAAACCAATCAAGCTGGCACGAGGCTCCTCGCCAAACGTCGCCAACTTTGGCGAGTTTTCGTGCCGCTCGCTCGCTTGTAACAATATGACAATACCAGTCCATAAAGGAGCCTTATTATACTATCCATATAATTAGGAATAATATTTTACATAATATAAGGAATGAGTAATGGGACATTTTGAATATAAGGAATAATATAAGAAATGCATAATAGGGAATTTCGAATATAAGGAATAATATTTTAAATAATATAAGGAATGAATAATAAGAAATTTCAAATATAAGCAATGAATAATAAGAAATTTCGAATATAAGGAAATTATATAAGGAATGCATAATAGGGAATTTTGAATATGAAGAATAATATTTTAAATAATATAATTTATTGATAATAGAGGATTTCAAATATAAGGAATAATATAAGGAATGCATAATAGGGAATTTTGAATATAAAGAATAATATTTTAAATAATATAATTAATTAGTTATAGTGAATTTCGAATATAAGGAATAATATTTTGAAATAATACAACTAATGAATAATGAGGAAATTTAAATAATACAAAAAATAATATTTTGAATAATATAAGGAATGAACATTGTGAAATTTTGAATACTACAAGGAATGAATAGTGTGTATTTTGAATATAATAAGGAATGACATTTTGAATAATAAAAAGTAAGGAATAATACTGAATAATAAATAAATAAGGATAAATATTAAAGAGAATAATTGTACGGAATTATGAATATAATAAGGAATAATTTAAGGAAGGAATAATACAGAACTTTAATTATAAGAAATAATATTTAGAATTAACTAACAATTGGTATGAGTATACAGAAAATAAAAGGAAAAATGGACTTTAAATCAAAAAAGATTTCATTGTTAAATATTTCTATTTCTATTTATTAATTTTAACTCAGAGGTAAATTTTCCATCACCATATACTTCTTACACCCTGCCCAATTTTTATTCTCCTCTCGAAAATTAAATTCACTAGTCATCAAATAAAGCCTCTCTCATTTATCAATCCGAACAGAAGACAGACAGACTCGAAATACCTGTCGTTTGACCACCAATTTCGAATTAATTGTCGGATGACTGTCGAAGAGGCCGTCATTGGAGAAGTTCGCCCGAGGGATCGGATGCGGGCATTCTATTAGAAGTCGAAAACTTGCCACTTCATCCATAATTCATTTCCGAGATGCGGAAAGCGGTCCTTTGGCCATGAAGAAGAGGGTGAGGGGGATGGGGTTGGGGTGCTTCCTTTCTTCCGAACCAGTCGGAGATGTTTGAATTTTAAACAGGAGGGAAACTTTGCAGATCAGCGTATATTTATCGGATGTCTTATTGATTTTGTTTAGAAACATGGAAAGTGGTTTCTTTGGCCTGAAGTCGACTTTTTTTTTTGCGAGGTCTTAAGTGATACAAGTTCCCATTGTGAGACTTTTCTTGAAAGCCATTGAGTAAGTGAAGGGGTGAAAATGGAGGTCGATTATAAATGAATATACTGTTTGTTTCAGTATTTCGAGGCTACCACTTTTCGATGACAAGTGTGTATCATATAACTGCTGTTGATATACACTGATCAAAACAATTAATGGAAATTTATTATAAATCTAGTACAAAATAGTGTGTGTGTGTGTGTGTGTGTGTGTGTGTGTGTGTGTGTGTGTGTG
>JAOUZG010030537.1:539952-555642 GCA_026289955.1 Argiope argentata | reverse complement strand
TGTGTGTGTGTGTGTGTGTGTGTGTGTGTGTGTGTGTGTGTGTGTGTATAAACTTTTTTTATACTTTCATTTTTCTAGCTGGCAAACAAAGTTTTATGGCTGGACCGATTTTGTGATAAAATAATAGCTATGATGTTATGCTTCTACATCATAGCTTTTCAAAACCTTTCATAGCCTTTCAAAAACCTATCTGGTGTCAAAGTATACGTAATAATAATGCGATACTAGTAAAAGTATTTTTAACCGTAAATTTCGGAGACATCAAAACCTCAAACCTAAACACATCTTGTTCTCATATGATAAATCATTTTTCTAAATATTGCCTTTTGCGTAATCTGATTATCTCTTGATTTTTTTAAACCAATTTAAACTGGTTAATGACTTAAATTAAGACATACCGTAAGAATTCAGACATTGAATATTTTGGAAATGAAAATGTAACTTTAGTTTCCGATAAATCACTAAATGTGACAATTTGTGTGTGTGTGTGTGTGCGTGCATAAAAGGGGGAAAAGAAGAGTCACAAATGGAATTTTTTTTAATTTTCAAACTATGTAGCATGCCAATTTTGAGTTTGACATCGAAGACGATGCTTTAGTGGCAGCGAATTTGATTTGGCTTTCAACTTAATATAAGGCAAAGCGGGAAAAAATGATCGGCATTCAGTAAGCGATGTCATTTAACGAATCTGAAGCTCGGAGACTTGTTTGCCGGTTGAGAGGGGGGGAGGGAGGATAACAAACAAAAGCCGAAGTAGCAGAAGCAAGTACAGTTTCACAAAGTGTGATTTCCGGGATCTAGAACCATTTTTTGGAGACTGGAAATGCAATGCAGCAATGCCCAACGAAAACCGTTATTTAAAGCTCACAGCTCGGGCACACCTAAATATGGATTGCCATTCTTCTTCAACACCTCAGCTCGGCTACCGACACCCCAATTTCGACACAAACTGTCGGAAACCGTCTTCACCCTGTAGATCTGTATTCTCGCCTAGCAATGGTGTGTGTCACGTTAACGGCAAGGCACCGTCGCAACAGCAGGTAGTTGGCAACAGAGCAGGTGAACTGGAGGTGAAATGAATGTTACCATATTCTTTTCTATGACATGTCTCATTTATCTGTTATCCTGATAATAGGCGTATTTTCATCTGGAGGGAACGTGGTACTAGAAATAATCCTGTGTTCGTGCACGAAAGTGTAAAATTTGTGGGTGGGAAGTGATAGCCTGTGTTGGTTTCTCCATTGATAGGCGCACCGATCTCCATATTATTCTAACTGGAGCTCTGACTGATCTTTGACATAGGGATGGGATACTGAGGCATATTGCAGTCTCTTATGCTGCTGGAGATGACCATGTTAATGGACGGCAATTGTAAGCTACATTTTGTTAATTTGGTAAATGATGTGATCCCTACAATATTTCATGAGCCCTACACCCCAATGTAACCTATAAACTAATATAGTACAAAAGAAGATAACTCGCTCTTCCAATTTTCTTTTCCGTAAGTCTCTCTTTAATAATTTAATTGGGAAATAATGAATAGCGGTAATATTTATCCCCAAGCACATGTTAAGTGAGTAGAATATGCAAAACTAGAGGTCTTGCCCCCCCCTCACCAATCCCGATGATATCTGATGCTGCACGCGATTCCGGTAAGTAAGTTTGTATACTTCATTGGCCAGCCGGTTTTCTGCCACAGAGGTAGCACATTTTCCTCGTGTTCTAGAAGTCCCGGTAAGGGCATGGTTGTTTTTTTTGTGTGCTATCTGTGAGATGTGTGAATGTACCCTCCTGTAAAAAGGGTCTATGCAGGCAAATGTGGTGAGCGTGTAGCTAAGTCGTACTCTTGGCCCTAGTTGGCGCTACTTCAAAAACAAGAGACTCTCCTTTCGGTTTAAATCTGCTGCTGTATCAGCGGGGGGCTGGTCCATGGCAAGGGCTATAAGTAACAACAACACTTCATTGATCATTCATTCACATTTGCTTACTTAGAATTAAAATTTATAGATTAAATAATGGATACTAGAAGTAATGCTTAATCGCTGAAATTTGCCGCCAATCGAAGGGACACCCAATTTAAATTAGAACCCTATTTAATTAATTAATAAATTTTAATGCAATTATTTCTTAGAAATTCATTTTAATTGGCATCCAGAAATCCATGCACGAAGGCATCATTACAACACCCATTCGGCGTTTTAGTTCCCCCATAACAGCAATTGAAAACACATGTTGCGTTTAAGCAACCGTGCCGAATAAAGGGTTAAGATGGCGAATGAGATAATTTATAAAATTCTCCGCTGTGACGTATCTCCTGAGTGAACCCTTTCCTAATTACCGACAGATGAAAGTTGATGAGGCTTAGAAAGTAAAAACAAGGAGGTTCAAGGTTAAGGTCAAGACCGTGTCAGAATCCTTTGTTACCAGACATTCCTAGAGGAAGTCGTACTCATTAATAACAGTTTGCGCAACCGTATTGTGCCAATCCCCTTGATGACCACTTAAAGATTCTTCCCCGCAGGTAATTACTTATATGCGAAGGCGAGCGCCTCTGCTTTTGCCATTCATTGTTCATAAAGAAGCGCTTAACCTCCGAATAAATCATTCGCCTTTTGTTCAATAACCGATCTATTGAAAAACCTGTTGATACTTTCCAGAATTGCTGGTACATTTCTAAGTACTGTAAAACTCTGTCTGGTCAAAGATCATTTGTCCTTAACTGTCAAAAGGGCGTTCGAATTGGGCAATGGACGCAATTCGATTTTCACGGCAATCAAAAAGTGGCAAGAAAAAATGTCGCCAAACTATAAAAATAGAATCGAGTGCATTATTATTTACTATGAAAATTTTTGTATGTAAATCACATATATATTGACGGCTGAAATCGCCAAATTGGCGAAATTTTTTTAAAAGATTTTTTTGGTCGCCATTACAGCTGACAAGTAACGGCAACATGTGAACCTCGCATCTCACAATGAATGCTTTGGTTTTAACAAATTTAAGAAAATATCTAATGATTTTTTTATGTTTATAATTTTTTTTTATTATTTATGCTTATAGCTGTCCTATATTTAACTCTCTGATTGTAATACCGGTTATTATGATATAATTAAGTCTTCAATTTTTATTAGAGGATGAAAAAAATTTATCCCAAGAATTCATACTCCCCCCCCCCTTCGATACAAGTTGAATTGAGTAACATTTTCTCAAATAGTAATTTCAATTCTTCAATTCAGTTGATATAATCGTACGTTCTTTCTCTAATGGAGACATTTAAAGAAGTGTTGGAAATAAGAATATTTTGGTTGCTCTTTAAAAACATGCCAATCTTTTCCTTTTAAAGAACACTTGATACCTTCTAATATTATAGCATGAATACAGCTTGATTGTTTACATTTTGTTTTGTTTTTAAAATTACTTCCAATTACGTAACAGTGATCATATACATAAGAGAATGTGTTGAGGCCGGGATAGCCTGGTTGATAGGGCTCTCGATTTCCATCCCTTGGCTTGCGGTTCGAGCATCGCCGGCCGAAGACTCTCCGTGTGTGTGGTGGCCGGCGCCCGTATAAATCAGTCGTGGTCCCAAAGTCCTCCATGACGAGAGTAATACCATTGGGGGTACTGCTTCAGAAGTGACCGTTCTCTGATTCAGGTTTAAATTACGATCTATGGACGAGTGAATGAAAGTCCTCCCTTAAAAAGGGTTGAGCAGCTAAGACGTGCTCTTGGCCCATGATGGAACTACAGGAAAACAAGAGACGCTCTCTCGGCTTAAAATCGTTGACTTAGTCAGGAGATTGTCTATGATAATTACAGCTAAAAACAAGAAGAACAACAGAAAATATGTTTGTCATTATTAATTTTATTTAATTTAAGTCATTAACCGGTTTAAATCGGTTTGAAACAATCGCAAGACTTCTTTATCGGTCTGTATCCCTCTATAATATATAATATATTAAAACTTTCATTTTCCATTTTTCTAGCTGACAAATTTCGGAGCTCGATCGATTTTGAGATAAAATAGCATTTATGATGTCATAGCTCTACGTCAGCCTTTTAAAAACGCATCTGTTGTCAAAGAAGTATACGTGATAATAAAACAATACTGGTAAAAGCAGGTCAACCTTTTAAAAAAGCATACATAATAATTCATGCAATACTGGTAAAAGCAGGTAAACATATTTTTTGGAGACATCAAAACCTCCTAGCCAAAACACCATCATGTTCTCCCATGATAGCAATTCATTGTATAGTTGCAAATAGCAATCTGTACAGTAGATTCAGAATTTGAAACGGCATCAAAATTTGAAAAACTCAGTGACAAAAATTGAAATGTGTCTTTCGTATAAAGAATAAATCGATTCCTTTGTTTCGAGTGAATATTACAATGCATATCACGTTCACTAAAAGGAATTTTATTATCACGAACCTCTCATTACTGTTTAAGAGGTGGCAATCATTCACGAATGTTAATTTTCTTATGCTCTAACAATGCAACAATCCAACTACATTTGGCAATGGACAATTCTAGTTTAAGGATTCTGAAATAATGACGAAACACAGAAACAATGGATTCGATATGAAACTGCAACTAACTAATCCCATAATGTGGATTTTTAAATCGTAATGTTTTTACAAATTTTCCACCGTTTCTTTTGCACAATTTTGGACAAATTTTAGTAATTTACTGAGAATCAAATCAACTTGCCTGAATTGACTCTTTGTGAAACCAAAGTCAAACTTCATGGTTCAACGCGCATGTTTTTTGTGTTGGAGTCAACTATTTCTTTTGTCTTGCTGAGGCAATCATTTTTAGTGAGTTAACTTTCACTCACGATTTACAATTGTTGCTTTGCTGATAACATCTATCGATGTGTGGTTGAAGCAAATTCTGTAATCCCAAGTGATAGCAGATTTGTTAACATGTAAAGAAACGCCACTCGAAGTGTCGTTGCCCCATTTCTGCTGGTAAACATGGTGATGCTAGTCTCAGATTTGGATCTTGGCTGTTGGATTAAGCAGTTATTTTCTGCTGCGTTTTTCCGATCTTTACTTTCCATACTGCTGTGGAAAAAAAAAGAAGGCAAAACCTTTTAATTCCTATATTTAAGATTTTTTCGTAGACGAAGAACGATAAATATTATAATCGATAAAAGTTCTTTTTAGGAATTTTAATCCTCCATGTTTTAAAGATCATTGAATCAGAAGAGGTGGGGTGGGGTGGTTTTTTGAGAATGCGATAATCAAAGACAGATTTCCGACCATGCAAACTAAAGTGGATACTTTGTAATCAGATCAAATTCTTTCTGATTGTTAGTCCGCCCAATCCAACCAAGCAAGTAGTATAAAAATCTGATATTTTTAGACCAGATTCTTTTTTAAAGTAAGAATTCAAGATATAAAATGCGAGCATGTTTTGATAATATGCCCTCTTCTTTTGTCACAGAAACCGCCCATTAGTACTCTTCTTTAACAGCCCGCTTGGGAAGGCCGGGGAAAATTTAGAAATATGTTAGAAATCTAGTTGTCAAATGAGTCAGTTTATATATAAAAAAGAAGAATGCTGTGATTATGTGTAGACTGTATTAATAATTTAATAAGTATGATTTATTAGTTTGCCCCCAGTTTCATTTTCTTCACTTAATTGTTACACTGCTTAAATAATATTGCGTATAGATGTGCACGCCATTATGAGTCATAAACAAAACAAGGCATTTTCTGTCGGCACAAAAATAAAAATTTTACTTATTATAAATAATTAATAAATTGTTAAATTAATAATATGTTGAAGTATTAAATTGAATTGATCACTAGATTTAATAATTAATATATATCTTGATTCATAACAAAGTTGAATTTGTATGTGTTTATGTGTATGTGTGGGCCCTCTACAGGCCATGCAGACTTAGCTATCAAATTTGATACGCGTACGTGTAATGATATTTTTAAATCTAAATTAAACTTTGATACTTTTCCGTTAACCAGACGGCAGCGAAAAATCGCCAAAGAATTTTGGCGAAACTCTTTATTATTTGGCAATTTTTTGCTTTAAAATCACTAAGAAATTTGGCGGAATTTTACAATATTTGGCGATTTTTTGCTGCTACCCGGCTAACGGAAAAATACTAAATTTTAATTAATTTCCAAAGTTTTATCTTAATCTAGCCCATAGTAACTCCACTCTAAAATATTCTCTTATTTTCAGATCGCAATTCACATTTTATATTTAATTAAATCAACAGAAGTTTCGTAAAATTGCTGAATCGGCTAAAAACCGACAGGTTCCCACACTCCGAGGGAAGGGATAGAATACTGCCTAGCTAAGCACATTCTTTTAAAAGATCCCTATGATTCACTTACTTTTAAATGACATGTATTGGAAACCCCTATTGAAATCTCACATTATTTATTCAAAGAGATAAAATTTTCATGAGCTTTTCCTAATTTCGTGTGGTTTCGTTATGCGTTATATTCGTCGTTTCTGCTTGTACATAATGCGTGCTTTCCGGGATACAGTAAAGCGAACTTAAAGGATTCGAAAGTCTTTTTTCTGTCTTCGAAATTGCCTTCAAACAATAATTATGTATACACTGAAGAGACAAAAGTCATGGGATGAGTGTTAACATCGTATCGGTCCTCCTTTTGCCCGGAGAAGTGTAACAACTCGACGTGTCATGGAGTCCAAGGGTCGTTGGAAGTCCTCTGCAGGAATATTGAGCCATGCTGTCTGTATAGACGTCCATAATTGTGAAAGTGTGGATGGTGCAGGAGTTTGGGCACGAACGGACCTTTCGATGATGTCCCATAAATGCTCGATGGGATTCATATCGGGCGATCTAGGTGGCCAGATCATGCTCTGGAATTGTCCGAAATGTTCTTCAAACCAATCGCGGACAGTTCTGGCCCGGTGACATGGCGCATTGTCATCCATAAAAACCCCATCGTTGTGTGGGTACGTGAAGTCCATGAATGGCTGCAAGTGATCTGCAAGCAGCTGAACATAACCATTTTCAGTCAATGATCGGTTCGGTTGCACCAGAGGGCCGAGTCCATGCCATGTAAAAACAAGTCCACACCATTATGCAGCCATCACCAGCTTGGAACAGTGCCTTGCTGACAGTTTGTGTCCATGGCTTCGTGGGGTCTGCGCCACACTCGAACTCTACCATCAGCTCGTAACAACTGAAATCGTGACTCATCTGACCACGCCACGGTTTTCCACTGGTCTAGGGACCAGTCGATATGCTCACGAGCCCAGGAGAGTCGCTGCAAGCGATGTCGTGCGGTCAGTAAAGGCACTCGAGTCGGTCTTCTGCTGTCATAGCCCAAGGAAGACAAATTTCGCCGCACAGTAATATCGGACACGTCCCTCGTACGTCCCATATTGATTCCTGCAGTTATTTGACGAAGTGTTGCGTGTCTATTAACATTGACCATTCTACACAGACGTCGGCGGTCTCGGTCGTTAAGTGCAGGTGGTCGCCCACTGCGCTGTCCATGATGGGATAAGATGCCTGAAATTTCATACTCTCTGCACACTCTTGATACTGTGGATCTCAGAATGTTGCGTCTAGCTCCAACTAACATTCCACGTTCAAAGTCTGTTAATTCTCGTCGTGCCGCCATAAATCACGAAAAACCTGTTCACATGAATAACTTGAACACAAATGAAAGCTCCGGAAAACGAACTGCGCATTGATACTTTTTCGCTGCGATACTACAGCCATCTGAATATTTGCATATTGCTATTCCATGACTTTTGTCACTTCAGTGCATATATCTTAAAAATGGGAATGTGCACTTCAAACACTTATTTTTGAAATTTTGATTAGAATTTTAAATGTTAAAAATTCAAGTTGAAATTTAGCGTTCTTCTTCAACAACTTCCGAAAATATTATCACACAAAAATGAATCATTCCAAAATGGAAAATATTGGCGTTTTAATACCAATTTACTACTCATGTGAATTTTTGTCAAAATTTACAATTATTTTAAGATTATATATATATATATACATGATTGCAAAATTTCCAACATTAAGTTACATGTATTATTGCTTTGGTTCACATCGTTTTGATTGTTTCATATACCTTCTGATCGCGTGTCTTTTCAAATAACACTGTAATAATGATCTTATCTATAAAAGTAATAAAAAGGATATTTCTACATAGGCAGATGTAAAACATCTAATTGATATAGACAGCGTGATTTTTTCGTATAAAGAACATCATTTTACTTTTAAAAAAGGCTAAAACAGCAGTTGGACAAATAATTGCATTTATGTATCTCGGGTAGTCGTAAATGTTTAAGCATTAAAAAAATAACGTAGTGCCGGTTGTAGGCAATAAACAAAATAACCGAAAATGCGCACATCTCCGTCATAGTTGAAACTGTCGACCACCTGCTCTCCGCGAAGCTATGTAAATAATACGAATCGGTGGTAAATTGGTATGTTTCTGTTTCCCACTTTCCCGTGACTAATCCCCTTCAGTTTGACGAACTGCATCTGCAGAGGGAAAAAATTCTTTTTGGTGTCGCCGACTTTCCACCGACGGCCTTGAGAGGAAGCGGCACTTTCTCCGGCTTTCATTGTGCGCTATGATGAATCGTCCGAGCTCCGTTTCTTCAACTTTTTTGTCTTTCTCGGAGATCTTTTCTCGCGGCGAGATTCAGACTGATAAAGAAGTATTGGAAGGGGATCCATTCTGCCGGGAGATTTATTGCGTTCCATCTTATCATCGAAATAGGACGTCCCGAATGAATGGATATTGGAAATTCTGATGAACTTGGTTTGAAATCTTTGACGGGATTCTTTATTCCTGGGACTTTTAATGCCAATACCGAACCGAATTATCATATAGATAAATACCGAAGGGTTTCTCCATTTTCCTAAATCTTTGATATATTTTTCGATATATTCAGGATGATTTGATCTTATGCTTTCATTTGATTTAAAAGCGCCATATACGGAAATTTATATAAATTAATATAAGATTGCGTTTCAATTTTTTTTCTCTTCCAATTGGTTAACTGATCCATATATTTCTAGTCTTGGCAAAATTTATATTAATATGTTTAAAACAGATTACGTTGGCATCCTGGAAGATAGGTAGTGCGTTTTTATAGTGATCTGGGCGTCCCGAGTTCGAGTCCCGGTTCGGGCATGATTTTTTTTTTGGGGGGGGGCTCTATCTGTGAGTTGTGTGAAGTGCCTCCCGCCTATAATAAAGGGCTGCACAAGCGAATGTAATCCACTTACTAAATCTCATTCTTGGCCCTAATTGGCACTACTTCAATAAGGGACGCTCATTTGGCTTAAAATCGCTGACGGCCGTTAACGCGCTTGACCATGGCAAGTGCCATTAGTAACAACACTACAGAATATGTTACGGGTGTAATTTTTTTATATGCTAATTATTGAAAAATTCTTTTGTATCTGACCTGCAACTTCAGTTTCTTGTACTAGCTTTTTACTTCAAAATTGGTTAGCTTTTTTAAAATAAATAATTAAAAAACCAATGGAGTGGTCTCCATAAAATATAGTTTAATAAATCCCTCATACTTCTTCCTCCATCCCCCCTAGGGGCACCTTGAAATGAGGATGAGATGTTTCCGGCATGGTTGTTGGATCTAGCAACCGGGGGGGGGTACAAATAGGTGGGGTTTGGCTTGTCTCATCGATGACGGGACATACTTCTTAAGGCCTTATCATACGGCGAAATATCCTCTATACTTTCGTGGACAAACGACCAAGGAAATGACGTCACTTGAGCATTTGCTGTCTGGTAAACCTAAAAACGTAGGTGTACGTTATGGTTTATTTATCTTTCTTTGTTCATCGCTCCTACTTCGTTGGCGTCAATCACGCCATTCTTGGCACACTACGACATTGTCAAAGTTTCACATGATTTCGTTTGCAAACGAGTCAAATTTTGTTTGCAAACGATATTTTCATCACTATCGTCTGCATTTTCAAGATGGTATCAAAAAATCTCACGATGACGAAGATATTGCTTTACCGATTGACTGTGGGCGTAAATCGAAGACTGTCTATAAAAGTGTTGGCGGTACTTTGCCGTGTGATTAGGCCTTTACGGGATAGACTGTACGGTGACCGGTGATGGCCCTTAGGACTCAACCACAGTTCCCGCCAGTTTTGCTCTTGCGGCGGTCCAGTCATTCAGTTTTATGGCTTATTCCGGGTGCTTTTGCGCTGATCGGAGGATCTGATATGACTTACATCTTTTCCCCCATAAAATTGTGAATCTTTGACAAGGCAACATATTCTTTGTATGGTATTAATGGACGATAGTTACGGAATATAAATATTTGGCTGAATCTATCATTTTTACTAAATCTAACTAAATCTAAATAAATTTTACTAAATCTAAATAAGCATTTAGGTCTTATGGAAATTCGATTATATATATATATATATATTTTGGCCTATTAAAACCAAAAGTGGACACGAAACTATAGTTATAAGAACATATACTGAATTTCATTTATTTATGTTTAGATGCATGCGGTAATACCGATGGAAAAAAGTCAACTATCCGATGGAAAAAGTCAAATATCGACATTTTAAATGCTAAAACTGTGCGTTTTTAGTTATTGAGTTTATATTTATACAAACAGCCCGGCAAATAGGTTTCCTGTTTATAGGTTTCTTCCGAAATTTGACAAATCAACAAATTCATCATAATTCGCTATATGAAATTTCAGTCGTCTAACACAAAGCGTTTTTGAATTAAAGCGTTAAAAAAAGGCACATAATGCCAAAAGTGTATTTCTCTGCTTCGATGAAGGTTTAAAACGTGAAAATTGGTCAAAATATCAATTTAGAACCTAATTAGGTGCACTGAAATCTGCGTCGAATAAGCTTTTTATTAAACTTGCTTTAAGTCCTTAAAGTCGCATTTCACAAATCAATATTGTGTTAATCACGTAATCAACGAGACCATTTCAATAATCCAACTCAAAACATTGATAAGTTATCTTAGGCTGACAAACAAAATGTTATTTTTCAAAAGTGTTCTTTTCGAATTCAGGAAGGGCTGAAACGCGGAGATTCGACATATCTCAAATTTTATCATAATTGTTATACTTTCTCAATATTATTTACACAAGGGAAGGAAAATAATAAAAGCATCTTTTTTCCCCATAATTATTAAAGATAAATTACGAATATACTAAAACGGACGTAATACTAACGTCCGTTTGTAAAATTCGTATGGTTCAGAGAAAACAGTATGACTTTTTCAGTTCCTACTATTTGTTCACACTCTCCCAATATATATTTATACATCTTGTTCAAATTTTCAATCGTTAATAAAATACTTTTCATTCATCCACTCAAGTCCCAATACATTTTTCAAAACTTGCTGTGGAAGACATTTGATGTTAATACAATTTTTTCAAAAAAATAATTCATTAATTGATTAATTTTTTATTTATTTTACATAATATAGAGATTAAATTAAAAATTCATTTGACATAATATAGAGATTAAATTAAAAATTCATTTGACATAATATAGAGATTAAATTAAAAATTCATTTTACATAATATAGAGATTAAAATTAAAAATAATTCATTAATTTTAATTTTTGATTAATTTTTAATACTTTAAATAGAGTTTTTGAAATCAGTATATCAATCGGTAAAATGTGAGGATTTCAGTATTTTTGCGTGAAGATGAAGAATGCGAATTCAATTTTTTGCGAAAATCAATAATTGTTTGATAAATTTTTTGAAAACTTTTGGTCTAAGTATAAGTTTCTTCATCTTATGTGAGAAATCGCGAGTGAGCTACCAGTTGTGGCTTAGTGGTTAGAATAAAGGGTTTTTCCTCAAAAAATAAAATTGAAGACATTTTAAGTTTTAAGTTCACTTCCGATTTCTCTCTTTATAATCTTTGTCACCCATTGCTGGTCACTTCTCCTACCTAACCTTAAGATTAAGTTATGTGTCGAGAAGGTGAATGGAAAATTGCGCAGAAGTTCGCTTTCTATTTTGATATTTAATATTGTGATTCTGTTATGTGTATATACATATTTATATTAATTGTAATTACTTAATAAAAATAAATAAAATAAAATTTCTCTTTGTTTACCTAAGAAGGAATTGATTAAAACTAATTTTACATTACGTGTTTTAATAAAATATCGACTGAATACATTTTCAAAGATTGACTGAATACAGATAATATGCCTTATTAATGGTATGGTTTTTTATATTTCTCCGCAAGCCTCGGATACTAGAACAAGAAAGTAGAACTTGGAAGGGGGCAGAATGAATTTCCGGCTACCCCTGTACACAAGAGGGAAAGTGGGGGCCAATGTCAATGGACGGAGGGAAGGTAATGAAGTCGATCAGATCTGTATTTGCCATCGGTCAACTTAGCTGCCTTTTAGGTTAAAATAATATCCTGCAGCATCTTATTAATGATTTTACCTCTTATTTACTTCCTTTATATAAGCTGCAGAATTTCTATACGTTTAATTGAGAAGATTATTATTTATTATTTGAATGAATATACCTTTCTTTTCTTTGTACATAGCGGAGTTGATCGCATCGGTTTGCTACATTCGATTTGCAGCGTCTGTGGGATCTCTTGTCCACAAACGTGTCAGAAGGAAGCTATTATGCAACATACTTAATTTTATCGCTCGACTTCGTACACGTGGGAATTTTGATGTGTATGCGTGAGAACTGATCGTCTGATCAATGTATAAAATGTTATGAAACCGTAACAAATGTAACTCATGAATGCTTGAATTTTCTACGCCAGTCGGGGTAACGCGATACAGATGAGAAATTTTAAATTTCCTTTATTCTGTGTTATTTTAATTCAAAATTACTTCAGAATGAATCCGGAAGATTGATTATTTAACGAGGTTTAGTTCTAAATTCGTCAAACACCAAAAAAATAAACATAATAGTTTAAAATAATTGGTTGAAAACATGTTAAGCCTAACCTCATTAGCTTGAGGAAAAAAACTGAAGCCTTACTCATTTTGCGTTAGGCAAATGAATATTTTTGATGAGGAAGTTAGTTTTTAATTTATAAAAAATTAACCACTTAATTAACCGAAATAAATAGTAGACTATTATCTATCTCCGTGCTAAATGTCATACCAATTTCGTTCAGCTTTTCTGACATGATTGACTTACATCATGCCTCCAACCATCTAAATTTTCACATTTATAATAGTATAGATGGGAGAGGTGCTCCAAAAACTTTCTCGCGCACTATCTAATTATCTTTTCATACCAGAGAAAGTCTTGCTTGGCGCTGTCATGCAATAATAACGAAATATTAATTTTTGGCGTGAAATTAACATTTTTACTGAATCTATCATTCAGTAAAAATGTTATTTGGCGATTGATCCCTGGCATATGGCTTACAGTATCCGAAGATCAAATTTGTTCCTCAGATAAATTTTTCTCAAAAAATTGAAGGAAAGATTTGACATAAAAGGGTACAAATCAAGTTTTCTATATTTGAATCCTTCAGTTCTGGAGGTACTGCTTTTACATGTTTCTAAAAACACAGACCGACAAATAGTCAACTCTTTTTTGGATTTGGCTCAAAACTTTGAAAGGTCTCTACACTAGAGATGTTAAATTAGTCAAAATTAGTGACCGAATTTTATCTGTTCAACTCTCTTCTTTTTGTCATTATTGTGTTAAATTATATTCGAACAGCAAGATAGATGGACTTGTTTTGAACAGATTTTCGTAAAAAAATTAATGAAATCTGCAAATTGGTTGTTAAATTATATGAAATACTTGTTCAAAGTGTTTTTGAAGTAATTACTAGCGAATTTACAAAATCCTTTTTAGGAATTCTGAACGAAATGGTATTTCAAAATGTTTTGAAATATGTACTAATTCAAAGTGTTTTAGAAATAATTACAAACGAATTTACGAAATCCGTTTTAGGAATTTTGAACGAAATGCTAGTTCAAAGTGTTTTGAACTGTGTACTTATTCAAAGTATTTTGAACTGTGTACTTATTCAAAGTATTTTGAACTGTGTGCTAATTCAAAGTGTTTTTGAAGTAATTACTAGCGAATTTACGAAATCCTTTTTAGGAATTTTGAACGAAATGCTAGTTTAAAGTGTTTTGAACTGTGTATTAATTCAAAGTGTTTTTGAATTATCAGTGTCACAGACATACAAGCAGAAGTTTTTCAAAAAATGGTTATTGTTTTTTCAAATTCAAAGAGGTTTCATATGTGGAGATTTATCTAATTCTCGAGTTCTATTTTTTAAAAAATAATTACAATATTTTTTCTATATTACGTATAAGAGAAAGTAATAAATTCAAATATATCGAATAAGATATCTTATCTCACAAGGAAAAACTGATGCATATATGTGACAACAATTTTATTTTTTTGTGGATGGGTAAATCTATAAATCAAAGAATTTTTCATTTATAATAAAATAATTGTGTTATTAACTAATTAAAATTATTCTTTAATTATTTATATAAATGCAAATTATGTTGACATGTAGATACCATCAAACGCTGATGATCCTTAGTTTAAAGCGGAAATAGGTTAAAATGTGAATTTTTTTTATAATCGAAGATTATATAATTGGTAGAAAATAGATGGTGGTTATCAATCTGGAACAACATCGGCTAATACTTAATAAAGATTAAAATATACAAAAAAAGTCTATTAGTATTTAGGTCAACATGCGTGAATTTTCTACGCCAGTTGGTGTAAAGCAATACAGATTAGAAATTTTAAATTTCCTTTCAAAATTACTACAAAATGAATCCGAAAAATCGATTAATTAACTATGTTTAATTTTAAATGCATCAAATACCGAATCGTTTGAAATAATCAGTCAAAAACATGTTAAGCCTAACCTTATTGGGCGGGGGAGACCCGAAATCTTACTCATTTGGTGATGGTGAAATGAAGATTTTTGGCTGGAAAGACTGAACCATCCTTTTGAACGGCATCCTTTTTGAACTTTTAATTAATAAAAAATTAACCAAATTAAAGAACATTTTACAAAACTGTATTAACATCAAGTGCATATACTGCATGTTTAAAAAATGTATTTTAGCTTGAGAGAATGAAAAAAACAGCAATTTATTAATGATTGAAAATTTGAATAATATAAGGGGAGTGTAAACTAATAGTAGGAAATGAAAAAAAAAATATCGAAAAATATAAGATACTGTAAACATTCATCATTTTAGCTTTTTTTAGGCAAATTCCTATAGGAAGACTACCTAATGCAATGGTTTTTATGACAGGACTTAAGGAAAATTTCTGCAGATTTTACTGATTTTGGTTCCTAGAACCTAAAACTAACCTCCATTCGAAAGTTTTTTACGCGTATAATGCTTACCCAGTGTTATCTTGTGAACAACAACACGCGAAGGTGATAGCATAAATTGTTGGTTGCGAATGGCAAGAGTCCAATGTAAACAAACCATCTTAAGAATTTCAAACCGCTTCAACAAACGCTTTCGGTAGATTCCTATAGGAAGACTGCCTAGTGCAATGGTTCTCATGACTAGACTTCGGGGAAAATTCTTCATTTATTCACTGATCGTGCTCTTTAGAACACAAAACCACTCTTCGGACATGATAACAACAATAATTTCATTTGGATTTTAACCGGCTTATAATCTGTTGCTAGAAATGTAAAAACC